>JAQZBX010061125.1:0-17163 GCA_029593785.1 Cabassous unicinctus
TGAAATACCATCTTACAGCCATTAGAATGGTACCTAGTAAAAAAACAGCAGACTATAAGTGTTGGAGAGAATGCGGAGGAATAGGAATCCTCATCCACTGCTGGTGGGATGGTGGAATGGTCCAGCCACTGTGGAGGGCAGTTTGGAGGTTCCTCAAAAACTAGCTATAGATCTTCTGTATGAACCAGCGATTCCACTCCTGGGTATATATCCAGAAGAATTGAAAGCAAAGACATGAACAGATATATGCACACCAATGGTCATAGAAGCATTGTTCACTATTGCCAAAATTTGGAATCAACCCAGGTGTCCATCAACAGATGAATGGATAAACAAACAGTGATACATACATGCAATGGACTATTACTAAGCTGTAAGAAGGAATAAAGTGCTAACACACAGGATAACATGGATGAATCTTGAAGACCTTATGTTGAGTGAAGCAAGCCAGGCATTGAAGTCTGAACAGCACCTGACCTCACTGATATGAATTAAGAAATTGAGCAGTCTCCAAGAACTACTGTCTGAAAGATAGGTTTACAAGAAAGAGAAAGAGAAGAGAAAGTTGTGAGCGATCACCCATATGGATGTGTTCTATGGTAAAGTGATAGAGTGTAGTTGTATATTGAAGGGATAGGACTGGTGGGTAGTGATATTACTGGGTTTGGTGGTGCAAGATTGACAGGTGGGTAGATTGGGAAGGGTGGGTTAGAATACCCAGGATTCTGGGGGAAGAGACGGGAGAGGGACCAGGTGAACATGGGATTTGTGGGTATAAGGTTGAAAGTACAGCGGTGGGAATGCTTTTATGGCAATATGACAAGGAAGTGTCACTGGTTTAAGGTGTTGTTTGTGAGGGGGCGGTATTGGGGACAGGGCGAATCTGGAACAGGCTTCTAGGGAGTGTGAGAGTGTTCCTCCTGTCATAATCTGTTGTATCAGTGGGAGGAGACCCATACAATGAGTGGGAAGGAGATGGACTCCCATCTTTGGCAGGACCGATTCGCTCAGAAATAGACAGGTAGGCTTCTCTTAAGAACAAGGGCAAGTTCATAATAGGGAAGGTCAAGCCAGTTGTCAGGACCTCTTGTTGCATGTAACTATGAATCTTGTCACCCAATGAGTCAAGCCAGGGGGAAGTTGTGGGCACCGGGGGATGGGGAGGAAGGAACAGATTAGATCAAGTGGGATATTTAGTGGTCAGTGGAAATGTTTTTCATTACCTTACAGTGATGGACACAGGACATGGTAAATATCATCAAAATTTATAAAAGTATATGGTCTAAAATATAAACCATACTGTAAACCACTGACAATGTTAGTAGGTATGTTTCACTATCTGTATATCAGTTATAAAAATGCTACCATCCACATACAAAAATGTTTTAATATAGGGTGAGGAAAAGGGGAGGAGTGTTGGTGTATGAGAGTCTCTTGTATTCTGTGGGGGTATCTTTGCTATGACCTAAAACTTCTTTGAAAATTAAAAGAAAAATTGTGAGACACTGGGAAGTTAGAGGGGGAAGGTGTCACGGTAAAGACTGGACACAAGATATTGCAGTGATAAAAGGAAAAATGTCAAAAAAAATTTTTTAATTTTTTCCCATTTTTTGATTATTCCAAACCTTTAATTTTATTTTTAGTTTTTTTTAAGCTTTCATGTATTTTCTCTCTTACATTTCAACTTATCATTATTATTTCATTTTCATTTTAATTGTATTTGGCTATTGTATTGGCTTCATCTTTAAAGAAGCTTTGGATCACAGAATGGTTACAACTGGGGTGGGAGAAGATCGTAGGTGGGGAGTGTCAGGGATGGGGGAGTGCATGGGAAGAAGTTCACCTGAACATACATAAAAGATATATAAAATTGTGCAAATGCTTATGGGGCATTGTCACAGTGGGTGGAGAATCACTCAATAAATGAGAGAATACTGAGTTCCCATCCTGGAGAGTTCTGCCACATTCTCCAAGGGAGAAGCAATAGTCTCCCAAGTGCAGGAGCAGTGTCTGGCAAAGGAGGATGATCCACTGATGGGCTCTTGTTATTGATACTAGCCTTATGAGTGTTTGCTCTTGAAATTAAAACTCAGCCTCATGTTATAGGGTGCCTTAGGGTTGCTTTGGGGGCAGGGAGAGGGAAAAGCAGTTGCAATAAAGGGTCTTTTTTGGGACTGGGGAATTATCCTGAGTGTCATTGCAATGGCAGATATAGGCCATTTTATATAATCATATAACATGCAGAACTGTGTGGGAGAGAGTGTGATCTACAATGTGAACTATGGTCCATGCTTAATGGCAAAGCCCCAGGATGTGTATATCCATTGCTGGTGATGTACCACACTAATGAAGGATGCTTATGTGGGAGGCTGTGGGAGGTATCGGTGGTGGGGCATATGGGAATCCCTATAATTTTTGTGTAACATTTATGTAATCTAAGTATCTTTTAAAAAATAAAAATAAAATATTATTTTTTTAAAAGGTCAATATTGTATGGTCTCACTAATATCAGCTAATATGATGAGTAAGCTCACAGAGATAAGTTCTAGATTATAGGTTACCAGGAGATAAAATGTTGGTTGAGAATGAGAGCTGATGCATAATGTATGTAGAATTTTTAATAAGTTTTATTGTAAAAGTGTGGAAATGAATACAGTTGGTGGTAACACAGTATAGTGAGTATAACTAACACTGCTGATTTATAAAAGGGATTGTGGCTGAAAAGATGTAGTCTTAGTCAATTGAAAGGAAGTGTCAATTGAAAAGAAGCTAGAACATAATCTAGGGAAGTATAAGATAGTGATTTCAATGATGGTGAAGACTAGTTAATAGTATAAATATAAGAATGTTCTACAAAGTGTTTTACAAAGTGTTAAGAATATGGTGATTTGTGTGAAAATTACAACTAATGCAAGTTATGGATAATAGTTAATAGTAATATTGTAATATTTTTGCAGCAATGACAAAGGAGATACTTTATCAATTCAAAGGGACAACAATAGAGGGGAAAAATAGAAAAAAATTAACCCAGAATGTTCGGTAGGGATGTGAGCAGAACGTTTTCCCTTAAAATGGCACATGTTCCACCATTAGAGTACAGCGTTATGTCAGAAACTTTGTTGTTTCCAATCAGCCCATATAAAATTTCTTGTATTTATGTAGGGGAGAAATTTATTATTAATGGCATTTTCTACCTCACTTTTAAAATTTTAAATCATTTGATAAGAATTTTTCCCATTTATCATTATTTGTGTAAAGTCTGAATTTAAGATGATTTAAAATAGGAAAGAGTAACATAACTTGGCCTTTAAGTAGTGTGGAAGATTGACTCATGTGACCCACAAAGGCATGCTAAACACCAACCCCCCAGTGCTGGGGATGTGAACTTATTTGTAAAAGAGATTTTCAAAGATCTATTAAGATAAGACTAACCTAAACAGTTTGGTTTTTAATCTAGTATGACTGGAGTCCTTATATGCAAAGGAAACTTGAACACAGAGGTATAAGCCATAGGAGGAGACAGAAAGAGACAGATTGCCATGTTATGGAGGCAGAAATTGAGCAACCACCAGAAAGCTGCAGAGAATGTTGCCCACCAAAACCTGAAATTTGTACTCTTAGCCTCCAAAATTCTGAGATGATGAATTCCTGTTGTTAAGCCAAACAGTACTGAGATGTTTTATTATAGTGGCCTTAGCGAACTAAGACATGTGGCTACATTGTTGACTCTTAAATTGAGATTCAATAATTCTTCTTCTTGAATTCTCAGTTTGAGTTCTCCTACAGGAACACCATACATTGTTTCAAGGAAGACTTATAGCTTTTAATTAAAAGGAATGATCTCTTGAAGTTTTACTTATGTGGTACTTAACAGTACTTAAAAATGTCCTTACCAATGGAATTTGAAGGCAATCTCTAATATATAGAAGTCTATGTTTCTTGGCAGTACCTTCATTTGGATCTTTGCTAAATTGCTATTTTCTTAATTTCAGTATCATTTTATCTTTAGAGAGGCAAAGAGATGTTTTCAAAACCATCAGGTTATGTCTTTTTCATAATTAACATTAATTTCCTCAATTTTATTTTCTCCTCTTATTTTTTATATATAAGTAAGCAAGAAGTAATCAGGCAGCATCTTCAACACTATATGTGGACATCTTAGCTAGAAGGCCAAGTTCACTAGGCACAATTTTTTCTTTCCACATTAATTCAAACAGCAGTTCTGCTAAATAGTATGCCACTATATAACATGGAGCACCCTTAATTCTGCTTACAATAAGATATTAATGACTTTCCTGCAGTCCCTCAAGGGCAGCCTTATCCAACAATATGTAACTCCTGTTATGAATTTTATAAAGGCACTTTACACTTTCATTCAATCTCCTCAAAACCCTCTGTCTGATTTCAAAGCTATTCTCATTAATTTGGTTCCTGTTGTTCTTGTAGATGGCATCACCTGACTTCCAGGTACAAAAAATCATTACTAAATATAAATTGTTGCCTAAAATATTTTTTAGAAACTTTATAAGTTTTAAACAACAAACATGCAATATCTCATTGTTTCTAAGGATCAGGCATATCTCATAGTTTCTGGAAATAAGAAATACAGAATCAGCTTAGCTTTCTGTATCTTTCTCAGGATTTCTCATGGGACTGTAGTCAAACTGTCAGGAATGACTGCAATCTCATTTGAAGTCACAAATGGGGAATGGTGTGGGATCTGCTTCTGAGATCATTTAGATGATTTTTACAAGTCCCAGTGACCTTGAAATATAGACTTATACATAGGACTGCCTTATAACATAGTAGATGCCTTCTCTCAGGGCAACGGATTGTGAGCATGAGAGTGATGCATAACGGGGTACCCAAGAAAGAAACCATTGTCTTTGCATTCCCTAATATCAGATGTGACATCCCATCATCATGATTTATTCTTTTTGCCACAAGGAACTCAATCCCACCCTTCTTATATAGAAGTAGGATATTACATGAATACTAGAAATGGGGCTCATTTGGGTTTATTTTATAGACACATAGTACACCTCCATCCTGAAACAACCAAAATAACTCAGTTTCTTTATGTTTATGTTCATTCTTTTGTTTATGTTTGTTTGTATTTTGTATATTCATATTCATATTCAGCATATTGCAGGACATATCAGGTAATGGAAGTAAGACAATTCAGAGAGACAGAAATTAAATGAAGTTGCTCCAGGAAACTGACTTGAAAAAGTTTGCAAGTTGCAGCACAGAGAATGGGAACACAGGTGGAATTGAGGAGATTTAGGAATTGAAGAAATGAAGCCGATATTCTGGACAAAGTGGCTAGATTTTACAGGGTATAGTACAAAAGAGGAATTAGTTGCACAGAAAAATAAGCCTGGGGATCTGCAAAGATTTCTTAAGGTTTCAGCAGATACTGTTTTGCACTAATATGTAAAGAAACTGCCCAAATGAAGGAAAATGCCAGTTACTAAAGATTGGACAGGAATGATGTGTATATTTTCAACAGCCAAAAGGAACATCTCATAATTCTAGATACACTGTGTATTGCCTGAGTAGTTGGGAAAAATTAGTCTTGAAATAAACACTGATATGGTTTATTATTTTATTCAAATCTAAGAGAAGACTTGAGAATATCAAAGCATTTCCACATAGCCTAACTAAGATTTGAACAAATCTTAAGTACATTTATAGGAATAAAAAATACCTATCACAAAAAGGTAAAATTCACAATATGTGACATCCAAACAATGATTATCAGGCAACTTAAAAATGACAAAAATCCAACAGATGATGAGGAGTCATCTTAGATAATGAAAACTGATGACAAACTGTGGAAAATGTTACAACTAGGAGGAAATTAAATCAAAAGAGTTATAAATAATTGTCATATATTTGGAGATATGTGGAGATATAGTGGAGATATGGAGGCTATAAGAATACAACTGAAATGCTTAGAAATAATAATTAAAATTAGGTGATTTGAGATTTATATAGACTGGTATTAATGATGGGTGAGGCATTTTAGAAGAAATTAGTGAACTCAAAGATATAGCAATAGAAAATAAAACATGGAAAGAGAAAAAAATTCAAATATGAAAAAAATAGATCAATAAGTTAAGAGAAATCTTCAACCGAAAGCCATTATGTAATTGGTGAAGAAACAAATACAAGGAATTCAAAACAACTCACCTGTAAAGCTCAGGAAGAAAACTTGCCAAGGAACATTTAAAACATGCTGACAATCAGTGATAAAGAGAAAATCATAAAAAGTATAAAAGTGGATAAACTTTCCATACAGAAGAACAAGGATAAAAATGAGAGATTTCTCACTGGAGACAATGGATGAGAGGAAACAGTGGAGTGAAATCTTTAAATTATTAAAAGAAAAAAAAGTCAACATAGAATTAGATATTCCATTAAAATAACTTTAAAAATAAAGATGAAATAAACATTTTATAGACATTGAAAAGTTGAAAAAATTCATCACCAGAAGTCTCACATTCCAAAAGTGTGAAAGCAAGTCCCTTTATGAATAAGGATAAGTGATACAAGTTGAAAATATGCATCTACAAAGAAGAATTAAGAGCATCAGAAAAGGTAAATATGTGGCTAAATACATGTGTTTCTTTTACTATTAACAATTGTGTAAGAAATAATTGACTGTTTAAACCAAAATAGTAACAATACATTGTGAGTTTTATAATATATCTATAAGTCAAATATATGACAAAACAGTCGAAAAGCCATGAGTGGATGACTGGAATTATATTACTGTAATATTCTTTTCCTGATTGTGATGTGCTATAAAATCACATGAAGGTAGATTTAGATGAGTTACGCATGTATACAATATACCTTAAAGCAAAAAGAGAATATCAGAAAAACCATTAACCACAAGATAAGAGAGAACATAAAATATGCTTAAGTAATCCAAATGAAAGCCAAAAAATTTACTAAAAATAAACAAGGCACAAATAGAGAAAAAAGAAAAAAATAGCAATATAATTTAATTAAACATTTCAGTATTTATAATTAAGTTAAATCATAAGGCAACAATAAAAAGGAAGATAATCTCTCATAGAATTCATACTGTCACTGTACATTATTATGTACATTATCCATTGATAACTGATCTTATGGTAATAAAAGAAACAATGAAAAATTAATTTTTATTTATTTTTTAATTATTTTATTTTCTTATTTTTATTTATTACTTGTCTTTGTTTATTGAGAGGTTTTACATTGCAGAAGAGTCACAACTGTGGCAGTGGAAGATCACTGGTTCAGGGTATCAGTAATGGGAGCTGTGTGGGAAGGGATGCACCTAGGGTATGCCTCTATGGCATTTGAATATGTCCAAGTTGTCATGGGGTGTTATCTCAGTGCATGGAGACCCACACAATAACTAAAAAATATTGTATTTTGTCACATTCTCTAATAGAGCAGCAAGAATGCACCAAGTACATGGGCAGTGCCTAGTAAAAGAGAACAGACCAATATGCCAGGTCCTTGATAGTGATGGTTGTACTTATGAACCTTATTCTTGTGAAATTGAAAATTACCCTAGTATTTATGTATAGCCTAAGAGTTACCTTTTGAAAACTTCCTTCTTGCTCAAATATGACCTCTCTCTAAGTCAAACTCAACACTTCCTTCCCTGAGGAGTGGGACATGGTTCCAGGGCATGAGACTCCCTGGCACCAAGGGATTAATACCAGGCACAAAGTAGTGATGCATTTGGAAAAAAACATTGACCAAAAGGGGGAAAATATTGAATAGAAATGAGTTTTCAGGGCTAAAAGTTTTCAATGTGAGTCAAGAGGTCATTCTAGAGGTTATATTTATACATATTTCAGGAAGATCAAATTGACTGCCACAGTAAACAATATTTCAAACAAAGGGTTTTCTGAGGACTCTAGCAACATCTAGACAGGCAGGGCAGACAATCTCAGGAACTCAGCATACTGTAAATGGCCTTTACCTTGGAATATATGCTCCCCAATGAAACAGAATTAGGCTCATAATTTCCCTGCACATGGTTTTTATGTCCCTTTTATTTGAACCTATATTTAGCACTATACTCATTAAATATATGTCCCAGAGACTTAAGTCCTCAATCTCTTCATATGACAGTTGAACACTAAGTCTCAGCAGAGTTACAACACCTACTCTCCAGCTCATTGGACTTACCCAGGAGAACTAATATGGATGATGATGGACAATGACTATCCCAAAAATCTGAGACTATACAATGGCCAGGCAAGACAACTCAAACCATCTGCCCCATGGGATCTGAGCCCTCTCAATAAGAAACAGAGTGGACATGACCATCCCAAAATCCTCAATATTGAGAAATGAAAATCATAAGGCAGAAATGCAAATATGGACTAAAGCAGACTTATCATTATTGCAAGGGAAGAACTTGTAACATTTATATAAAGACAGTTTTCACCAGAGTTTCTGAGGGGAGGGAGAGGGAGTAATTGGTGCAACACGGGGCATTTTGGAGACATTGGAATTGTCCTGCATGACATAGCAATGAACCTATTTTCAATTCCTTTGCATCTGCAGATTTTGTTGAACTATAAATTCCTACCAACTAGTGTGTGTGGTGGAGAGAAGGTGCCCTCCCAGAACGAAGTTGCAACCCCCCCTTAATTTATTCTAATTTATTAACATGGTCCACCTTGTCTCGGCACATGGAAGGGAGCCTGTGTCCCCTCCCATCTGGCCTTTGGTGCAGAAGGACCCAGCCTGGGAGGGGTTGCAAGCCAGGGTGTGGTGCAAGGCGAGGTGGACTTAGCTGTTTCTGTTTTTTGTTTTTTGTGTCCTCTGGTACTTGCTGAGTGAGAAATTTGAGCAAAGCAGAAGGAGGTGGGCAAATGGCTTCGAGCCCCAGTGTTCCCAGCCTCACCCCGCGCCTTCCCTTTAGTGGTGGGAAACCCTTACCTTGCAAAGTGAATGTGCTCCCTTCCCCGACCTGTAGTGTATTTCACATGAAAAAGACTCCTGATAAAACTGTGCTGAAACCTTAAAAACTGTCCAAACCTATTAAATTGTGTGGTGCAAAGTGTATACTGTAATTGAAACTATAGACCATGCTTAGTAGGAATACTTCAATATGTGTTCATCAACTCTAACAAATGCACCACACTAATGAAATGTGTTGTTAATGGGGAAAAATGGGAGGGGGGTATATGTGAATCCCCAATATTTTCAATGTGACATTTATGTAATCTAAAGCTTTTTTCAAAATAAAATTAAAATGAGTGAAAAAAACCCTCAACTCTATGTAGCCATTAAAAATTAGTTTTAAATATAAACAAAAGATTGTAAATAAAGAAATAAAGATATATAATGCTAACACAAATTGAAAGAATGCTGGAATGTTAAAGAAATATAAGATAAAGTAGAATTCAGAGTAACATATTGACAGAGATAATTAAGGCAGGCTACACGTTTGGAGTTCCAATAAAGGTTTCAATAAATTCACCAATAGAAGCAGGGTGGCTGAAGTAGTGATAGAAACTGTCCCTTCTGAAATCCTCACTTCTCCTTTTAATGTCTTCAACTGATTGGATAAGACTTCTCTCATTGTTGAAGGCAATCACCTCAGTTGATTGTAGATATAATCAGCTATAGATGCAATCAACTTCTGGATGATTTAAATCCAGAAAATATCCTCACAGTGACAATTATGCCAGTGCTTGCTTGACCAAATATTGACACATGAACTTAACTGTCACCTAGCTATACTTTAACTGTTTAATTATGGTATTGTTTTTCCATTTCTCCCTTTAGTTGTTTTAATTTTGCTTTAAAGATTGTGATTTTTTTCTTATTATGCCCATACATTTGCTATGGAATTTATTGAATGACTACTTAAAAAACAATGTTTATAATGTGTCATGTTAAATTGACCATTTTTATTTAAGATTTGGTCTCCAAATTGGATTTCCCACAATCCAGTATTAATTGATGTCTGAAGAACAAGATTTAAGAATTTTTAAAAATGTGTTGTATTGTCATATTATAAAATAACATCATTTATATATCACTTGCTACATGATGTTTTCTTTTTTTAATGAAGATTTAGATTACATAAATGTTACCTAAAAAGTATAGGGGATTCACATATGACCCAACCCCTTCCCCTCCCACATTTTCCCACATTAATAACATCTTTCATAAGTGTGGTAAATTTGTTACAAACATAATAATGTATAAATGTATTGTCATATAAGAGAACAGAGTGTTATTTTACTAAAAATGTTATGTAATATAAAAAACATTTTCAGAGAGAACACTAGTTTGCAAAGGATATTCTTTGATCATTTAACTATCCATCAGCACATTGTAAAAATAACAATCGTAGAATTAATGGAAGTCAGAGAACTGGTTGTATTAATGAGAATCATTTACCTAATTTAAATATCTAGAAACTGAAACTGTAAGACTGTAGTGAATATCTCTAAAATATTAAATGTGTTTGGGAACTTGTCCAATATGGCAAGCCGTTTTTTCATTTACTGGAGAGTCCCAGGCCTAATAGTCAATGGTTATTATATAGATATGGGCCATAATATACGAAGCACTTATAAGAAACATCAGTTAAATACATAATTTCATTATTTTACCTGGTAAATATATGAAAGGAAGCATCATAAGCAATATATGTGGTAAAAATATTTTCCTTGACATATAGAGTTTAATGATAGTAACCATGCAATATTAATCTTAGGCTTTCTCTAGATAACAGTGATATTCATTTAATGATATTCATTTAATATTTCATAAATATTAAATAACAGTAATATTTGCATTGAGTAAAAATAATTTTTATTTAAAATTTATACTGCTGCAAGAAGAAAAAAACAACAGGTAAGTTATAACTGATTTCTTATACTAACTGTAGATTTCCCAGATTCTTCTTTGTATTCAGCTTTCAGAGGTCCATTCAAGTCATCAAAATTGAAAAGGGGAAAGAAAGTTAATTTTGAATCAAATGTTAAGTCATATAATCAAAATGGGAATAGCTTCAAGTAATTCTTATCTTTTTTCTCAATAAGTTTTCACTCATAACTCTCTTCGCAACTTCCTTTACCTGCTTATTTCTAAGACTATAGATAATAGTATTCAAGAAAGCAGGGACTTTAGAATAGTACATAGAGTCAGTCATGTTCTGAATTGTGGGTGAGTTGGAGGCTGCCTCTACATACACAGCAGAAGCTGAGCTGACAAAGACGGTTACCAGGAGGCTATGAGTGATATGGGTGGAAAAGGCTTTTCCTCCCTCTCCTGTGGTTGGGAACTTAAGCACAGTAGAATATATATGAATATAAGACATGGCAATGAATGCAAATCAGCCACCATCAATCACCACTGCAGAATTACATATTACAATTTCAGTGTTTAAGATGTCAGAGTAGGAGAGCTTCAGTAGAGAGGGGATGTCACAGATGATCTGATGGACCACATTGGAAGGTCAGCCAGAATATATTTCAAGTTTGTAATCCAAAATAGGCCAGAGCACTGAGTACTGAGGCCATAGTATTCTGAACACAGACCTGAGGGTTCATGATCAAAGGGTAGAGAAGGGCTTGGCAGATGGCCACATACTGGTCATGTGACATGATGGTGAGACACAGGAGCTTCAGTGTAGCAGGAATAAGATCTGAAAGTCACATCCTATCATGGAGATAAGCCTGTTACATGCCTTTGGTATTATAACAGAAATGTAGTCCATGTCTAAGAGAGACAGATTCCTAAGAAAGAAATAGATGTCATGTGAAGGTTCCAATGAAGGTTGTTTCTGTCCCAATGATAAAATTCCCTGTCAGAGTTACCATGTGTATCAGGAGGAATAGTATGGTGTTTAAGAGTCTGAGCTCCCACACATCTGAAATCTTGCAAGCAAGTATTCAATCAGTGTGGTAGAGTTGGGCATCTTGGGAAAATTTGCCTTGGTCATAAAGAATAAGGCAAATAATCTGTAAAACTTATGGAGAATCAATATCTGGAAGAAATTAGCCTACATACATTTATTGTTTCTAATTAATCAATTTTATTCTCCCTAGTATGTTTTGAATAGCAGTATATAACATAATGTTTCCTCATGTTTGTTTAGTTTTCCTGCTTGTTAATGCAGCAAAAAGCAGATGTCCAGCATACTAAAGAACTCTATCAGATGATACCCAGGATATGAGATTCCTATATGCAAATATATCACATGTGGACCTTTTGTAGGAACCTTCCATTGAATCGATATTTTCAAAGAGAAAGGTTATAAAGGCACTGTATAAATGATAGCAAACAACTGTTGAACACTAGTTGAATGAAAAATCCTAGGCTACCTGCAACTACACAAAGGCCCAAACATTGTAGGACATATTCCTCAACTTGAGCCTCCACAAATGCAAACAAAACAGTTCCTTCCATCCGATCCATAATATCTAAGACCCCTCTCCATCTAAAGTAATTAGAGGGGTTTTCATCCCAAATTCTTCAAGACTGAATAGTGAAAAAATATAAGTGGAGGGGAGGGTAACCATGGAGCAATCTAATATACAATATATATTGTATATTAAGTATACAATTCTAATGGGTTTCACATTTACCCTTTTAGTTACCTTTACTTAAGAACTTCATTTCTTCACAGTCCTTCAAACTACTCTCTTGAATTTTTCTTTCAACCTTCAGAAATCTATTTAGCTTCTCTAGTGGACAGGTCTTTTGTTGATGAATTTTCTTAGTTTCTGTTTATCAGAGAATATATTATACTCTCCCTCATTTATTAAGAACAATTTTTCTGTATACAGAATTTTTGACTGGCCCTTTTTCTCTTTTAGTACTTTCGATATATAATATCACTGCCTTCTCTTATGAATATAGATGCAAATATCCTCAACAAGATACATCATGATCAAATGGACTTTATTCCATATATGCAAAGTTGGTTCAACATAAAAAAGCAATTCAATTAATTCACCACCTTAACAAAATTAAGGGGAAAACCCATATGATCATCTCGGCTGATATAGAAAAGGCATTTGGCCATAACCAAGCATCCTTTCTTGATGAAAACCCTTAAAAAAATAAGAATTGAAGGAAACTTTCTCCACATGATAAGGGCATATATGAAAAGTTTACAGCTAACATAATACTGAATGGTGACAGACTGAAAGCTTTCCATCTAAGATCTGGAAAAAGACAAGGATGCCCAATGTCACCACCATTATTCAACATTGTACTGGAAGGTCTAGCCAGAGCAACTATGCAAGAAAAAGAAATAAAACATATCCAAATTGGAAAGGCAGAAATGCATTCACTCTTTGGAGATGATATGAACCTATATAAACATGAATTCCTGATATATACAACAAAGCTACTAGAGTTAAGTAAATCAATTCAGTAAGATGGTGTAAAAGATCAACATACAAAAATCAATAGTGCTTGTTTTTATATGCTAGTAATAAACAATATGAGGAGGAAACCAAGAAAAACATCAATTTACAATAGCAAGTAAAGAATGAAATATCTAGGAATAAATTTCACCAAGTATATAAAGTACTTGTACATGATAAAATACAGAACATTGTTTAAAAAAAACCAAATAATATCTAAATAAATGGAACGATATTCCATGTTAATGGATTGGAAGACTACCAAGTAAAAAAAGAGAAATAAATAAATGGGACCTCATCAAAATTAAAAACTTTTGTGGATAAAAGGACCTTACTATGACAGTGAAAAGACAACTACTCAGGGGGGGGGGGAATATTTCAAAATCGTATTTCTCATAAAGGTTTGTTTAACATTCAGAATATATAAGGGAATCCTATAACTCAACAATAAAAAGTCATAGAACTCAAATAAAATTGGGGAAATAAATAATATTTTCCTGTCACTACTATAAAATTACTGTTAAATATCATCCATAAGTTACATTACTTGTAATTCTACCATATATCACCATATTCTTAGCACTTTTTCAATTCTAAAGGACAATAGGACAGTACAAGGAAGTATGGGAGATTTTCTTTTGGAGTAATGAAAATGTTCTAAAAGTGGTTGAGGTTATGACAGCACAACTCTGTGGTCAAAATGAGAGCGTGTACACTTCAAATGGATTGTACAAAGCATGGAACTGTATAACACATGAGATCCAGTGATAGAAAATGGACTGTGGTAAACAGGAAAAATATGAGAATATTCTCTCATGAACAATAGCAAATATATAATACTAATACAAATGTAATATATGAGCTATAGTTAGTGTATTAGTCAGCCAAAGGGATGCTAATGTGAAATACCAAAAACGGGTTGGTCTTTACAAAGGGTATTTATTTGGAGTAGAAGTCCACAGTTACCAGGCCATAAAGCGTTAAGTTTCTTCTCTCACCACAGTCCATTGCCACATGTTAAAGCAAGACAGCTGCCAGCGTTCAGGCTTCTGGGGTTCCTCTCTTCCCGGGGCTGCATTTCTTTCTGGGCTTAGCTCCTTTTTCTTCCACAAGGTCAACTGTAGACGATCAGGTGAATGGCTTGCTTCTCTTCTCCTGGGACCTTCTTTCCAACATCAAAACTGCTTCTCAAAGGACTTCTTCTCAAAACTGTTCTTGCCATGCCTTTTATATTTGATTCCCCACCCACCAAGGGGTGGGGCTCAATACCCTAATCATAACCTAATCATGCCCAGATTAGCAGATCAGTTTACAAGCATGATCCAATTATATTTTTGGAATTCATAATTACATCACATTGGCCAACGGTTAGAGTTAGTATTAATATTTTGATCATACTCTTTCATACTTTGTAAGAAATTTTTCACAGAAATGTAAGGTGTTGGAGTGGGGTGTTGTTGCGGCACCCTGTATGAAGATATGCATGTTTGTTATGTAAATTCACAACTTATGCTTTACACTTTTTATTTATGTATGTTCATGTATGAATGATATACTTCAATATAATTTTATTTAAAAAATGGGCAAAGACTTGAATAGATATTTCATTGTAGAATATATAAAAATGTCAACAAAGCACATAAACAGATGCTCAATGTCACTAGCTATTAGGGAAATGCAAATCAAAACCACAATGAGATACCATTTCACTCCCACTAGAATGGCTGTTATTAAAAAATGGAAAATAGCAAGTGTTGGAGAGGATACAGAGAAACAGGAACACTGATGCATTGCTGGTGGCAATATAAACTTGTGCAGCAGCCTCTGTGGAAGACCGTTTGGCAGTTCCTCAGATATCTAAGTATAAAATTATCATATAACCCAGCAATCCCTCTTCTAAGTATATACACAAAAGAATTGAAAGCAGGGGCTCCAACAGATATTTGAACATTGATGTTCATATCAGTATTATCCATAATTGCTTAAAGTTGAAAGCAACACATGTCCATCAACAAATGAATGGATAAACAAAATATAGTACATACATACAATGGAATATTCTTCAACCATAAGAATAAATGAAGCCCTGATACTTTTGACAACATGGATAAACCTTGAAGACATTATTCTGAGTGAAATAGGCCAGAAGGACAAATATTGTATGATCTCACTGATATTAAATAATTAGTATAAGCAAACTCCTAGAGTTGGAATCTAGGATATAGTCTAGCAAGAGCTGTTTTGGGGGTAAAGAACAGGGAGTTAATGCTTAATTTGTACAGAATTTTTACTTGGGTTGATTGTAAAGCTGTGCAAATAGATAGTGGTGATGGCAGCACAATATTGTGAATGAAATTAACGTTACTGAATTACACATGTGAATGTGGTTAAATGGGGTAGTATATATGTTACTAGAATAAAAATTAATAGACAAAACAAAGGATTGTATAACACAGTGAACCCTATTGTAAATGAAGGACCATACTTAATAGTGTAAGTTTAAAAAGTTCTTTTATGAAATATAGCAAATGTACAACTAATGTTTTTTGGTTTGTTTTAGAGTTTATTTTTCAAATGTCAGTAATAAATGCTTTTTCCTTGTTGGGGAACTCCAAATCTATTATCAGGGGATAAAGCCTTAAAGAGTAAAAGGATTTTGTCCAAAAATGCACTTACATAATTGCACAAAAGTCTTATAAAGCATTCAGAATTGCTAGCATAGGCTTCAGTTTTCTAAGGTCATTGTAAAGCACAACAAAAAAGACCTTGATTATAGGGGTGACTCCTGATATAAACAACTCTGCTGCACCCAAGTTCTTAGTTATACACAGGCAGAGAACAGATGAGCAGCCAGGAAAACTCAGGTGTTCTGTGACAATGAAATTCTGCTCTGATATTAGGGCTTAATGATGTGTTCACCTTTAAATTATCCTAGGAGCATTAAGCACTGCAGCTTATGTGTATTTGCCCATACTCCATTCTGCTTAAGTTTCAGGCTACAGATTCTACCTTAGGAAACTAAAACTAAAAGAATTATCCACCCCATCAATTTGTTAATAATAAGGTGGTATATGGGAAAATATACCTAATATAAATTACAGACTATAATTAATAGTACAATTTTAATGTTATTATATGGATTTTAATAAAGACACCATACTATTGCAAAATGTCAGCCACAGGGGTTTGTACAGCAACACCATATTTTACATGATATTTCTATAAACCTACAAATTCTATAATTAAATAAAATAAAAAGAATTATATTCAGAAAATTTAACTACCAGAAATGAAGTTAAAATAAAAAATTCTGTAGATATACAAAAGCTGAAAGCATTCTTCACCATGAGACCCACACTACAAAACATGTTAAAGGAGTCCTTTATGGAGAAGCATGATGATATGGGTTTAAAATATTAATATGCACAAATGACTGAATGTCACCACAAATGATAAATAGATGGATAATTACACAACATTGTTTTTCTATCATTAAAACTCTGCAAAAGATAATCGACTGTTTGCACAGAAATAATAACTACGTGTTCTGGGTTTTATAACATAATTATTAGTGAAATAGATAACAAATATATTACTGTCCATAATATAGTATTGGATAATTCTTATACCATACCTGAAGTTGTATATATCAAATGAAATAAATTATGATGTGTTATAGCTGTACACTTATAGTAAAGTGAAAACCAACATTTGATAACAAAGAATTATAGCTAGCAAAACAACAGGGTAGATA
>JAQZBX010061126.1:0-17157 GCA_029593785.1 Cabassous unicinctus
GCCATGATTAAAGTGAGCCCTATCTTAAACTTTGGAGTAGCTAACTTCAAAATCTTCGTGTAACCAGGAAATGTATGGTATGTACCTGAAGAAGAAAAAGGCTTAGCTGTGGGCACCTTTGGGAGAGAGCCAAATTACTTTGTGACCAGTTCATATATAAAACCAGGAAAGAGAAACCTGAATATAGGAATATTCATATTATTATGAGAATTATTATTTATGTTCCAAGAAAGGAGAAAAACTTATTACAGAATAATGAAATGAGAAGATGAAAGATATTTACTACTTAGGGTAATTCAGTTGAGAAAAAGGAATAAAAATATAATAAAATATTCCATAAGATCTCTTTAAGGCATAGCAGGCACTCTTGTGAGATCTGTTACTGTCTTAAGTGACTTATTTCAATAACTTAGTAGGAAACAAGGAAAATAATTCAAGCTTTATGTCCAAAATCATCACAACCCAGCTCCCCCTTCTACTTCCCCATGCCACTTTGCTGCCTTGCTTGCTCAAGGAAAGTTTAATGATATGGTCATTTCATAATTGGAAGACTTAACCAGTATTAGTGTTAGGTCTTGACTAGAAACTTTCAAATGAAATTTGCTGTGTCCATGGCTTTAACCTAGCTCAATATCAGAAGCAGCTACATTCATCATCAAGCAGTACCCCATGGGCTTGTGGTAATTTCATATGATTTATTGTAGCTTTTTTCCTTTATAAACCCAAATGTTTATCAGATAAATACTTGCATTATCTCCGTGTGGAATAAACTTTTTATTTTGAATGCTGCTCAGTTCCATAGAATAATACATTAAATTGTTCTTATTTGGATTTGAAATTGAGAAATAGGAATTTTCCCCTAAATAAGAAACAAATGAATTAAATATATCTGCTCAGGGGTACCATTAAGGAAGTTAGGTCTAGTTAACAATACTAATCATGATATTCTGAACTTCTCTGTAGAAAGCATTATAATTATTTAAGATTCTCACTTTTAATATTAAAGGTTGTTTTATTGCTGGGGTGAACAAAGTAGTTTTTGAAATTTTAAACAGGTTAGTTTTTTCATGTTCTGCTAGTTCCCATACTTGAGCTTTATGGACCTTAGACCAGAGGTTGCAAACAGGTGGTTTGCACAGCATTTAAATTTTTTTAAAATTAATTGCCAACATATAAAACCTGGGAGATTTTATTAAAAATACAGTCTTTAGCAACTCCTGAAAAATCAGAGCTGGCAGCATCGGGCCTGTATTCTTATATGACAAAAACAGCTGGAGCTGATAGCTGTTCCCTTTAGATGGGACAACCACTATTTACCACCATATATACCTTCCCCCAGCCCCTACTCATTTATATTTTAAATTTGTTTTTTTCTCAGCATTTGAGTTATAACCTCTGAATTAATGAGTTTCTGTAGAATCCAAAAAAGCACTGTCCTATTTATATCATTATTGAAATTGCTTAAAGCCCTTTAGGAAAGCACTATTTTCCTTTAATGCTTTCATTTAATTCAAGGGAAAGGTATTACATTTTATGTCTGTAACATAAATACAAGGGATAAGCATGCTAAATTAAGCTAAATAACAAGCTTGCAATAATTCAAAATCTGAACAAGTGAGTTTCCTTAATCACCGCAGGAGATGACTTATTCTAAAGGTGCTACTCAAGACATTTTAAAAAATAATTTTTATTTTTATTTTTAAAGGAGCTTTAGATTAGATAAATGTTACATCAAAAATATGTAAACTATAGACCATGCTTAGTAGCAGTGCTTAAATATGTGTTCATCAATTGTAACAAATGTACCACACTAATGAAAGATGTTATTAATGGGGGAAAGTGTGGGATAGGGAGGGGATGGGGTATATATAGTATCTAGATATCTCTAGAGCCCCCAGGAGCACTCCTATTTGAGGCTACTCAAAACATTTTTGAAAAAAAATTGAGGCATATTTCTTTTTAATATTCTCAGAGATGTCAGATTTTTACCCTTTGATAGTAGATATATTTTAATATAAGTTGAAAGATATGACTAATATGACAAGAAAATAATGTGACAAAATTTTATCAAGTGGCAGTAAGTCAGCTCAAAGTCTGATGATGCTTGAGAATATGGACAAGACTAAGTTTTATGAAGTTTCAAAGTAAATATGAACTTGCATGCATTTGTAGTTGTTCAAAGTAAGTAATTCTCCAGGAGAAAAGATATTATAAATGCAGATTTTTTTTTTTTTTTAAAGCTTCATATTTTTTTATTTAGCTTTCTGACTCTGTGCTTGTGATTTCAACAATTTTTTATATTTTTATTTTTTTATATTACCGGGAGGTCCCGGGAATCGAACCCAGGTCCCTCCATATGGGAAACGGACGCCCAACCGTTTGAGCCATATCTGTCCCCATAAATGCAGATTTATACCCACCTCTTAATCTTACCCTTACCCCCCAAAAGAATATTGTATAATGAATTAATGACAACAAAATAATACTAAAGGAAAAGGTACTGAATAAAACTTCATCAGGGGAATGAAATCAGAAAACAGCCCAATTTCATGCCATACATTTTAAGAAATGTCTTCGAAGAACAGTATAATTTGGACCAGATTGAAAAAAAATCAATTGCAAATATCCTTTCCAAGAAGACCGTATACTGTTGTGAGAGCCATGTAAACAAAAGTTTGAAAAGCCCTACTAACATGCCACAGGAAGGGTAAAGTTAGTTGGATACATGGTTTAATTGTGTGTTGAGGCTGCAATAGTAGTGCTAATAAACTATCTATGACTTATCTATATTATTTATTTGTAAAAATATTTATATAAAATATATTTCCCTCCTCTGTGATAAGATCTTATTTTGTTCTTTGTTTGCTTTGTTTCTGATAAGATCTTTTAATATTACAGTTTGCTCACTCACATCTACATCAAAGAAATCCCACCAAACTTAGGGGGTCATAATTTAGAGATGAGATCCAAAGGCAGGAGGAAGGGACAGGAGTCTCATAAGATCCTTTTCTCAGCTGGATAGCAATTGTTTACGGTCCTGGCTCCCTGCCTTCCCTGTCAGGTGGTGAAATGAATGGACTAGTCAAGAGAAACTGATAAGTATTTACCAGATAAATGTACTCAAGAAAGGTCAATTGAACTAATTGTTGGCTAAAGATAGACCCTGTGGCAATTTGAGATTATTTATGAACCCCCAAAAAGGTAAGGATTAGTTTTGTAAACTGGCCTATTCCTCTGGGTGTGATACCCTTTGATTGTATTAAATTCAAAGGTTTTATGTTTACTTGATTAAATCAAGACTAGGGATTTGATTCAACCACATCATTAGGGTGATTCAGGGTTGAGTCCCCACCCCCTCAGTGGCCTATATAAACAGACACTAACACAGAAGAAAATACACGGGCTCCATAGACATGGAAGAGGAGAACTTTGATCCTGGGGCCCGGGAGAGAGCTGGCCATTCACCTGATAGTTTGCAGCTGAAGAGAACAGCAGCTGAGCCCTATGCCAGCCTACAGCTGAGATTAAAAGAAGCCTTAAGAGGAAAGAGGAAGGCTGAACCCTCACAGATGTCGCCTGCCATCCTGCTTCAACATGTGGCAACAGAGTTTGGTGAGGAAGTAACCTTGAGTTGGACTCTTTAGGGCCTTGTAACTGTAAGCTTTTCTCCCAAATAAATACCCTAATAAAAGCCAACAGATTTCTGGTACTTTGCATCAGCTGCCATTTGGCTGACTTACACAGAATTTGGTACTGAGAAGTGGGATGGTACTTTTGCAATTACCAAAATGCTGGAATGGTTTTATAAATGGGTAAGGGATATTATTTTGAGGAATTGTGAGATGCTTGATAGAAAAGGCCTAGATTCCTTTGAAGAGATTGTTGGTAAGAATATGGAGACTAAAGTTAATTCTGATTAGACCTTAGAAGGAAATGATGAAACTATTATTGGAAACTGGAGGAAAGGCAGTCTTTTTTTTTTTTTTTAAAGTTGCAGAGAACTTAGCAATATTGACTTCTGATATTATATGGAAGGCAGAATTTGAAAATTATGAACTTGGACATTTAGCCAAGGAGATATTCAAACTAAATGTGGAAAATACAGCCTGGCTTCTCCTTGTGGCTTATAGCAAAATGTTAAGAGGAAAGAGATAAGCTGATAAATGAATTGTTAGGCACAAAGAAACCAGAAACTGATTCCGGAATATCCAAGCCTCTGGAAGTCAGGTGCCCCAGACATTAGTGCCCCATTTGAGGAATTAACGAAACTTAGAACTTGTAGGCCAGGAGTGAAAATGCAGTTATCCAGGAAAGACTTGTGGACAGTCTTATTGTCTGATGGCTTGGACCCCTGCTTCCTGCATGCTAAGCCAACAAGCTTTTTGAGAGTGCTGTATAAACAAAACCACTGTCAGCCTGGACTAAAATGGGGACATGGAGGAAAGAGATGGAAGGGAAAACAGCTTTAAAGAGGAAGACCATGGAAGCTGAGATCTGGAATTAAGACATCTCCTTGGGCCAAGAGAGGAACCCCACCCTTGTGTACAGAGAGGGTGAGTTTGCCCTGGCATTTGAAGAGAATGGATGGTCCATCTCATTGTTCGGGGAATGGAACACTTACACAGAAGAAGATACATGGGAATAGAGAGAGCTCCATAGACATGGAAGAGGAGAAAACTTTTATCCTGGGGCCCGGGAGAGAGCTGAACCATTTACCTGATAGTTTGCAGCTGAAGAGAACAGAGCAGCTGAGCCCTATGGCAACCTATAGCTGAGATCAAAAGGAATCTGGGCCCACGGCACCTTAAGAGGAAAGAGGAAGGCTGAACCCTTACAGATGTCGCCTGCCATCTTGCTTTAACATGTGGCAACAGAGTTTGGTGAGGACGTAACCTTGAGTTGGACTTTTTAGGGCCTTGTAACTGTAAGCTTTTCTCCCAAATAAATACCTTATAAAAGCCAACAGATTTCTGGTACTTTGCATCAGCACCCCTTTAGCTGAGTAATAGACCCCTTTGAAATCTCCTGGTTCAAAGATTATTTTTTTAAAACAGTATGATGTGCTTTTTTTTTTTTTAATTTTTAAAAAAGATATTTATATTACATAAATGATCATAAAAAATATAGGGGACTCCCATATGCCCCACTCCCTATACCGCCCACATTTTCCCACATTAACAACATCCTTCATTAGTGTCATACATTCATTGTGATGTGCTTTAAATGGATGAATTTTATGGTAAGTGAATTATATCTATATCTCATTAAAGCTGTTTTAAAAAACTGAGGCATATTGAGACCACACAGAGAAATTTTGCCATAAACTGATCATAAGTGAAGATAACATTCAAGTTATGAAGGCCATTTACTGAGGGAAACAGAAATTCTCCCTCAATGAGGGAGAATTAGGCTCCCTCGCAAAGTATTTGTGAACGTATTTAAAAATCACCACACATTTGTTTTTTATTGTTTCAGGAGGACAGTTGTGAGGCCAGTGCACTTTTGACTCAATGGGGCTGAATGGGTGAGTAAGTGAGTGGGCAAGCAGGGTCCTTGGTAAGGGTGGTAAATGGGAGAAAGCTCAGGCTTTGGACTCCTGACTGGATTTGGCTGAGTGATCTAGGCAATGATCTTAACCTCTCTAGAAAGGAATAATTGTCTTCTACTAAGGCATATAAGTCTAGGTTAACTCCACTAAATAGGTCAGAGTCAATCATTTAAAAAATTAAATATCTTTTATATGCTTAAATCCTTTAAATATAGAAATGTCACTCCCTACTTCTAGTGCTTAAATGACTTCTCTTTGCAATATCAGTGGCCTGTAAAACCCTGAGTGAGGGACTCCTGCTACCTCTTCACATAGTGCATTATAATCCCTAGCCTCACTGGTCTTTCACCAAGTACCTTTCTTTACAGGCTGACTGCTTTGACTGGAGACTATCCCTAGCTCTTGACAGGGTTGCCTCCTTCTCACCCTTCAGGACAGTTTATTAATGTGACTTCTAAGAAAAAAGCCTTAACCACCCTCTATCTAAAACTCTCCCTTCAGCCTTTCCCTATAATCTTTATTTCAGCAGGTCTTTGTTTTCTTTTAGGATAGTCACAGTTTATAGTTCTTTTTTTCCCACATGTTTGTGTGTGATGCCCCCTCTAGACTATAAGCTCTGTGAACATAGGAATTCTATATTTTGAGTTCATTGTTATATCCCCTGAAAAAAGAGTCCAGTTTTAGGCACATAGGAAGCACTCACTAAGTGTTTGTTGATTGAATTAAAACTCTACTTTGAATAAATATAGGCGCTTGTAAATTTCATTTTAGACATCTTTTGCAAATTATGCCAACTCCTTCAGTAAATGCTTAAGGTTCATTTATGTAGAAATAATATTTATGAAAGATGTGTGAATATCTACCTTTTTTTTTTTTTTTTTACAGTTCTTTAACTCTTCCACTGAAAAGATAGTCTCAAGTATATCCCTTTTCTCATTGGAGAAGGTGAATCAAATGTAGAGAAGCAAATTGGTGGCAATGTTGAGAATAAAATAGCAGATTTCTAGCCTCAGTCTTCTGCCTCACCAACTTTGTGCCTTTGTTAAATAAGTTTTTGCGTAGCCTCTAAAAATGCATGGGAGCTAAATATTGATAATGCCAGAGAAGCTCCCGATTGAGAATATTCAGATTTGGATTTAAAACAGAACCAGTCTGTGGGTCATTATTTTTCATATTCTAATGCCCTCTTATGCCATCTAAGGGGGTAAAAATTTGGGTCATAGTTTTCTAATGACCAGTGCCTTCTCTACAGTGGTAACACATTGCACATAATTATGGCACGTATAATGTCATGGTACTTGTGATTTTTATATTTTTTTCTTTTCAGAATGATTGCAAGAATTATTATCTCATGTGTTTGGTTTATGCAACTTTGTTAAATCTCTTTTACTGGTTGAAAACCAAGATTGAAAAGTCATTAATTCCTATATTTATGTATTTATTTATTTATTCACTAAATACGTGACATCTTCCTCTGCTAGACTCTGTGCATAAAATGATGAATGAGACAACAGTTCCTACCTTCACAGAGCTAATAGGCAAGTGAACAATTACAGTGCACTGTGATTAGTGCTATGGTGGAGTGCTAAAGGAGTACATAAGAGGGGCATATAACCCAAAATTGAGGAGTCAGGAAGAATTTTCCAGGGTAAAAGACCTTTAAGGTAAAAGCTTTTATCTCTGAAGAGCAGAGATAAAAGGGATTCAGGCAGAAGGACCTTTGGAGGGAATTGAAGTAAGTTTGGTGTTCAGAACTTATTCTAAGGAGAGAACTTTACAGAAATGAACCTGGAGAGGTAAACAAGTGCCAAATCAGACAGAACCCTAAGCATTGTAAAAGATTTTACATTTTATTCTAATAGCAGTGTGGATCCATTGAAGGCCTTTGAGTTGGAAGGAGACATGTTCAGACCAGCATTTTAGAAAGTTCCCTCTGGCTACAGTGGTGCATGAATTGGTGTGGAGAGGCTAGGGAGTTGAGGGGAGAAACTTGGAAACCCGGAAACTAGTTAAGAGATTCTGTCACCATCTTACTAGGAGAATAGTTTCTTTATCAGAATGATATTAATGAAGATGGAGAGAAGTTTATGGATTTTTATTTTATTTTTTTGGTTGGTAAGGAGGAAGTAGTCATTTTTTAATCCTTATTTCCTCCCCCTTCCCCCCTTTATCAGAGAAGTTGTGGGCTTATAGAACAATCAAGTTTAAAATACAAGATTCCCATATACCACCCCACCATCAACACCTTGCACTGGTGTTCAGTACATTTGTCACAATTGATGATAGCACATTTTTATAATTGTACTATTAATTAAAGTCCATGGTTTACTTACGGTTCACTGTGTAGTTCCATGGATTTTTTTTTATTTTTTTATTTTTTTTTATTGTGTTACCATATATAAAATCTAATAGAAGTTTATGGATTTGAGTGTTACTTAAGAGCTGGATTTCACGGTTCTTCTGTGTCTGGTTGACAGTTCTTCTGTGTCTGGTTTGGGTCATTGGGTAGATAGTGGTGTTGTTCACTGAGATAAGAACCCTAGAGAAGAAGAATATTTGAGTTGTGGGGGTGGGTACTAAGAAGTGGGAGCCAGGAAGAGAAGATGAGTTCAGTTTTAACTGTTGACATCTAGGTAGAATAATTGAGTATGCCTATGAATAAATAGATCTGAATATCAGGAGCACAGTGAGAGTGATAGCTGGAGATGTAAATTGGTATTCATCAGCATGTGAATTGACATATGATATGGGTGCTTAGAACAGTGTCACTGCCTCCTTTTACATAGTAGATGCTTAATAAATATTTGTTGAATGAGTGTGTGAATGTAAGCTATGGGAGTGGTTTTGAGAAGAGAGACAGGCTTGGGCCAATATTCTGAGGAAATTAAATCAATTCAAGGGCAGGCTGTTAAGGGGAGCTGTCAAAGGAGAATAAGAAAGAGCAACTGCATAGATGAGAGTAAAATCAGGCTATATGTGTATGCATACATAAAATAATGTGTTTACACTGATACCTTTAATGCTAGTCCAGTATTAGAGTTCATTCTAGTGTTTTCCTGTTCCAGTTTTTTTTTTGTGGTTCCATTTTTATAATTCTTTTGTCTTACTATGAGAAACCGGGCCATTATTGTCCTTAGCATATTTACTTATTTGCTCGGTCTCCCTGTATATAACTAATCTCCCATTGCTATCTCTACCCCTCCTCCCTCACTCCATTTGAGTGAATGTCCACATGAATGTCATCCTCATGCTGTCCATGTTCCAACACCCTATGCTGGGTTGCACTTTCCATGTTTGGGTTCTCGCCTCTCATGCTGGGCTCTTCACCGCTTTCAGGATCTGGCATTGTGCTGTGCCTTCCATCTCTTCTCCACCCTCAAGGACCTATCCATTTTTGTATTTGAGTTACATTCAATTAAACTCACAGATCTTAAATGTATACTTTGGTGAGATTTCTTAAATATTTATACCCGTGGATAGAAGAGCTATATTACCCTAGTATCCTATTCCATTTAATCCCCATGTTTCCAAAGGCAAACACTGGTTGTTCTCACCATAGATTAATTTTGCATGTTCTTGAACATCATATAATTGGAATAATATGTGCATCTTAATTATTATACCTTTAAATTATATCTGAAATTAAGTAGGCGTGTCCTCCTTTTTTTTTTTTCCTAAGATTTTTTTGGCTTATCCAAGTCTTTTGTCCTCTGCTTTTCCATATACATCTTACAATCAGCTTGACAATTTCTATAAAAATCCTATAGTGATTTTTTACCTTTTTATTTTGAAATAATGTCAAACTTATACAATAGTGTTGCAAAAACAATAAAAACTCTGTATTATACAGAGAATGCAACATATCTCCCCATCAAGATACCCAGATCTACCAACTTTTAGAATTTTGCCACATTTGCTGTTTGTACATGTTTCCTGCCTGTCTTTGTCTGTCTGTCTATCTAAACACTTGAGAGTATACATCATGCTCCTTGATCACTTATTCACTTAGGCATCCATTTTGAGTACAGTTATAAAATTTAAGAATTTTAACATCGATATAAAACATTCTGTATTCCAAATTTTTCTTATGCCTCAATAATGCCCTTTAGGGCTTTTTCTCCTGCATTGTTAGATCCAGTCCAGGATCATTTTTTGTACTTAGTTGTCATTGTCTCTTTATTTTTTTAAAACAAATCATTTTTATTGATGCATATTTATAAAGCATATAATTCATCCAAAGTGTATAATCAGTGGTATTTGATATAATCACATAGTTGTGCATTTATCACTTCAGTCATTATTAGAGCATTTTCATTATTTCAATAATAATAATAAAAAACTGACAAGAAAATTTTTCACTTCTCAATCTGTTTCCCTTGCTGTACATAGCTGCTATTTCTGACTATTCTTGCACAATTATTTATTTAACTATTAAGTAGTTTTATTGAGATACATTCACATACCATGCAATCTATCCAAAGTGTACAATCAATGGCTTTTAGTATAATCACAATGTTGTGCATTCATCATCATGAAAAATTTTAGAATTATTTCATTACTCCAGAAAGAAAAACTCCATACCCTTTAGCATGCGTTTCCTAGCCCTAACTAACCACTAATCAAATTTCATTTTTGTAAATTGATTTATATTTATATTTTATATAAATGGAATCATACAATATGTTAGACAGTATATTTCATTCATAGTAACGCAGTCATACTGTATTTGTCCTTTTGTGTCTGGCTTGCTTCACTCAACGTAATGTCCTCCAGGTTCATCCATGTTGTCATATGCATTAGGACTTCATTTCTGTATAATATTCCATCGTGTGACTACACCACAGTTTGTTTATCCATTCATCGGTTGATGGACACCTGGGTTGTTTCCATCTTTTGGTGATCGTGAATAACACTGCTATGAACATCAGTGTGCAGATGTCTATTCGTATCACTGTTGTCAGTTCTTTTGGGTGTATACCCAGTAGTGGTATTGCAGGGTCACATGGCAAGTCTATATTCAAGTTCCTCAGGAACTGCCAAACAGTCCTCTGCAGTAGCTGTACCATTCTGCATTCCCACCAACAGTGAATAAGTGTTCCTATCCCTCCACATCTTCTCCAACACTTGTAGTTCTCTGTCTTTTTAATAGTGGCCATTCTGATAGGTGTGAAATGGTATCTCATTATAGTTTTGATTTGCATTTCCCTAATCATTAGTGATGTTGAACATTTTTTCTTCTTTGGATAAATGTCTATTCAAGTCTTTTGCCCAGTTTTTAATTGGATTGTTTGTCTTTTTATTGTTGAGTTGTAACATCTCTATATATCATGGATATTAAACCCTTTAGCCAGTTTTTATTTATTATTATTTTTTTAAGATTTATTTATTTGCTTTTTATCCATTTTAACACCCACCCCCCTCCCGTTTTTGCTGTTTTTGTGTCCATTCATTGGGCAATTCTCTGTGTCTGTTCCCTGCCCTCTTCTCTTGTCCTTCTCCTGTCTTCA
Source organism: Cabassous unicinctus (assembly GCA_029593785.1). NCBI lineage: Eukaryota > Metazoa > Chordata > Mammalia > Cingulata > Chlamyphoridae > Cabassous > Cabassous unicinctus. The sequence continues at coordinate 11,056 of JAQZBX010061126.1, forward strand.
CCGGGAGTCAATCCTGGGAACCTCTGATGTGGGAGAGAGGTGTCCTACCGCCTGCGCCACCTCAGTTCCTGGTTTCTCAGCACATCTTGTCTTGGCTCTCCCTTCTGTCACTTTCCTATTACGTCATCATCTTGCTGCATGGTTAGGCGGGGCCTGGGTGGCTCACCCACACACCTTCTATATTTTTTTTTTTTCCTTTTACCGGGAGGTTCCAGGGATCGAACCCAGGTCCCTCCATATGGGAAACGGACGCCCAACCATTTGAGCCACATCTGCCCCCTGCCACTTTTTATTTTTAATTGTAGAAACATATGTACAACATAAACTTTCCCATTTCAGCCACTCCCACGCATGCCATTCAGTGGGATTAATCATATTCACAATGTTGCACTGCCTTCACCACCATCCACTACCAGAACTTTCCCCTCACCCCAAACAAAATCCTTACACCCATTACATATTAACTATCCATCCCTCCCCCTTTCTGGCCCCTGATAACCTATACTCTACTTTCTGTCTCTATAAATTTGCGTTTATCTATTTCATATAACTAGAATCATGCAGGATCTGTACTTTTGTGTCTGGCTTATTTCACTGAACATGTTGTCTTCAAGGTTCATCCATGTAGTAGCATGCATCAGAACTTCATTCCTTTTTAAGACTATCGAATTGTCCATTCATTTGCTGATAAACATTTGAGTTGCTTCCATGCTTTGGTTTTTGTGATAATGTTGCTGAGGACATCAGTGTACAAATAACTGTTTGAGTCCCTGCTCTTCATTCTTCTGTGTATATACCTAGAAGTGGGATTGCTGGGTTATATGGTACTTGTATGTTTAACTTTTTGAGTAACCGCCAAACTGTTTCTCATAAGCTGCACCATTTTACATTCCCACCAACAATGTATTAAGGTTCCTGTTTTGCCACATCCTTGCCAGTGCTTGTTATTTTCATTTTTCAAATAATAACTATTCTAGTGGGTATGAGGTAGTAGCATCTCATTGTGGTTTCGATTTGCATTTCCTAATGGCTGATGATGTTGAATATCTTCTCATTTGGTCATTTGGATCAGAAATAAACAGTAATTCAGTGATTTATTTTCTTCACAGATGGATTCACAGCTGTAATTCTCTATTCTTTAAATATTTGTTCTTTTGCTTTTATAATATGACTATAAATAAACCTTGTCAAATAGAAATCCTAGCTAACCTAGGTCTTTAATAAATTTAAATTGATAATACTTTCTTTTTTTTTTAGATAAATTCTAGGAGTTTTTAGTGTTAATTAAGCAAGACCATCATAATTATTACTCAATATTTACTAAATACCAACTATGTGCAAGAAACTACAGGAGACTTAACAACATTCCTAACCTCAAAGGCTTATAATCAAATTGAATATCATCTCAATGTAATCTGGTACATGGTAGGTGGCAAATGAATGTTGTGGTCAGTGATGCTCCAAGTGTTTATGATGAAGTAAGTATACAGGGTTTCACAAAGGATATAGGATATGAATTAAGTCTTAAATGCAGAGAGAATAGTTAGGAGGATGTTGTAGGTGTACGGGTTGAGATATGGATGTTCCTTATGTTCATGTAGTAGCTTTTTAATACGTGAGTATAAACAGGGAGTTGATATTGAAGGTCTGAAATGACATGCTAAAGAGTTTAGGAATCAGGAAATAGTTTTGAACAGTGGGTGGTGATAAATATGATTTTTAAATTTGTATTTTAAAAAATTTGGATCATTCAATTAGTTTGATTTTTTTAGATGAGATGCCACATAAAGTAATATTGAATATTATTCATCTTTTATAATTATAGATTCGACAGTACTAATGTCCCATAGATTAGAATATTGATATCTTACATGTTTTTTTTTTTTTGTCATTTTCTTGGAAGGAAAAGTGATTGTTCTGTTCTACAAGCATGTGTTACAGGCATGCTTTTCCCAGCTTAACGAAATTTTTGTTCTTCTGCAGGTTTCTAACCTGGCAGGTACTGAGTACTCTTCTAATACATGCATGCAGCTTTATGTGAGTAGTGAGGGCTGTGTGTGATTCACCTAATTGTACATGAGTTAAAGTATAATGGAGAAAGCCAATAATAAGCATTATAAAAAGAACCTCCATCTGTTAGAGAAACAGTGTGAACCGAAATGAAAAATAGGAAGTGAAATAGTCAAGGTTGTATAGTTTTTCAGAGTTTGCAAATATGATTATTATACTAGTGTTAATTTATGAAAATTTGGGAGTTTGTTGAATGTTCACAAATTTTCCTGGGTGGTGTAAAAGACACAGGCATAAGACAATTTATACTAAAGGGAAGAAAGTACACTTGGCCATTTCTCACACATAGATACACTCCCACCAATTAAGATGGGACTATCTAAATAAAGCATTTTAAGTATTATTTCCCTTTTTATCCAATATTGTACAAGACAAGGATAATCAGAGAATATTGGATACATTGGAAATAAGAGAAACAAAAAATGAGGAGAAATATAAATTTGTAATGTTGTTCATATAGGAAATCCAGGAATTGCTGATGTCTTTCATCACCCTGCTTTTTCTTTTTTTACCCCTGCTTTTTCTTTCTTAACAGAATATATGTTGTAAGTATAGATATATTGTTTCCTGAATTCAGAAAAACACATTTTATTAATGATTATCACTGTGGAAGCCACATGTCAATATGTAGTGTTTTTGTTTTGTTTTTAAATAAAAAACTTTATTTTTAGGGACGTCGTTGTGTTAATTGGCCAAAGGGATGCTGATGCAAAGTACTAGAAATCTGTTGGCTTTTATAAAGGGTATTTGGGGTAAAAGCCTACAGTTACAAGGCCCTAAAGAGTCCACCTCAAGGCTGCTTTCTCACCAAAGTCTGTTGCCACTTGTTGAAGCAAGATGGCGTTTGAGCTCTGCCCGGTCTCTTCTTCCTTCTTCCTCTTAAAGCTTGATGAGCCCAGGTTCTTCCTATCTCAGCTGTAGGCTGGCATAAGACTTGTTTCTTTCCAGGCCTTATCAGCTGTTCAGCTGCTCTTTTCTCTTCAGCTGCAGAATATCAGGCAAATGGCTCATCTTTCCCCGGGCTTTAGCTGTTTGAGCCTTCTCTCCTCTGGCATCTATGGAGTGCTCTCTCTCCCTGTGTGAGTGACCATTTATATCAGCCTACCAAGGGGGTGGGGACTCAACCCTGAGTCATGCCCTACTGATGTAGTCGAATCAAAGCCCTAATCTTTTATCAAGTAAACTTAAAACCTTTGAATTTAAAACAACAAAGGGTATCACACCCAGGGGAACATAATTTTTCCCTTTTTTGGGGATTCATAAATAATATCAAATGGCCACAGTTATAGATTTACAGAAAAATCACACTGAAAGTATAGGGAATTCCCATATAAACCACCCCCCCACACACACATACATCCACACACATAGTTTCCCCTATTATTGCCGTCTTACAATAATGTGGTACATTTGTTACAATTGATAAACCAATACTGAAGCATTGCTACTAACCAAAATCTATAATTTACATTATGATTTACACTTTGTGCTGTACAGTTTATAGTCTTTGACAAATGTATAATGTCATGTGTCCATCATTGGCATATCATACTGAACAATTTCACTTCCCTAAAAATGCCCTGTGTTCCACCTATTCATCCCTTCCCCTCCCTTCTGAACCCCTGGAAATCACTATCTTTATATGAATGTTACAAGTTTTTCTGTTAAGATAAAATTATAATAACTACAACAACAATAAATCTACGTTGGTCCATGGTTATACTCCCCTTATGTTCATTTTCTTCAATCTTGAGGGATTTGGGATGATGTCCACTGAGAGAGGACTTAGATATTACGCAGCAGATTGAAGGAATTGTTTTGCTTGCAGTTGCAGATACCCCTTGTTTTTTTGATGGGACTTGTCCATCATTGTTTTGTCATGCTTCATGACTTCTTCTTACAGCTTATTATATTCCATCATGTGTATATACCACAGTTTGTTTATCCATTCTTCTACTGATGGACACCTGGGTTGTTTTCATCTTTGGGCAGTTGTAAATAATGTTATGAACATCATTGTGCAGATGTCTATTCATTTCACTGCTCTCAGTTCTTCTGGGTATATACCTAGTTGTGGTATTGCTGGGTCACATGGTAGATCTATATCTTACTTCCTTAAGAACCACCAAACACACTTCTACAGTGGCTATACTATTCTACATTCCTACCAACAGTAGATAAGTGTTCCTATCTCTCCAAATCCTCTCCAACACTTGTAATTTCCTGTTGTTTAATAGTGACCATTCTAGTAGGTATGAAATAACTTACTGTAGCTTTGGTTTGCATTTCCCTAATAGTCAGTGATGTTTTACATTTTTTCATGTGTTTTTTTGCCATTTGTATTTCTTCTATTCAAAAATGTTTATTCAGGTCTTACCCATTTTTAAATCAGGTCATTTGTCTTTTTATTGTTGAGTTGTAGGATATCTCTTTTTAAGTAAAATTTTATTGAAGTAAATCATTCATACATGAACATACATAAACAATAAGTGTATAGTAAAAGTTGCGAACTTTTACAAACAAACATGCATATCATTATGCAGGGCTCCCATGCAACACCCTCCACGAAAACCTTGTATTGTTGTGAAACATTTGTTGCAAACTGAAAGAGTTTTGTCAAAATATTAGTACTAACTAAAGCCCATATCTTAGATTTGGTGTATCTTCCTCCAACCCACACAATTATTAACACCTTATATTACTATTATTTTTTGTTATTATTCATGAGAAAATGTTCTCTTATTTATGCTGTCAACCACAGTCTGTCTTCCACCACTGGATTCCCTGTGTTATACAATCCCATATTTTGTATAGTCTGTTCAGTGTGGACACTCGTTTTCATCACTGAGTGGTGCTGTCATCACTTCAATTTTAGCATGTTTCATTATTCCAAAAGGAAAAATCCCATACCCCCTTATACCCCCCTATAGTTGTCTCTTAGAGTTGATATTATATCCTCTTTGCCATTGCTGCAAAAAAATTGCAATATTACTGTTAACTATGTCCATAAGTTACATTAGTTGTAATTTTCCCTTGAATCACCATATTCTTAACACTTTGTAAAAGAATATTTATTTATTTATTTATAGGAGGTACTGGGGATTGAACCTGGGACCTTGCACATGCGAAGCAGTTGATCAAACGCTCATTAACACTCGCTCCCCTTATATTTGTACTATTAACCCCAATCTTCATCCACCACTGGAATCACTATGTTATACACACTGTAGATTATTCTCTAATCTCCTTTCAGTTGACGTTTATGTCCACAGACTACCCCTTTCAGCCACAATCTCATTTATAAATCAGCAGTGTTATTTTGTGGCTCAACATGTGGTCTATCTTGGAGAAAGATCAATGAGCACTTGATAAGAATGTATAACCTACTGATTTGGGGTATAATGTTATGTACATGTCTGTCAGGTCTAGCTCGTTTATCATGTTCAAGTTCTCTGTTTCATTGTTCATCTTCTGTCTAGTTCTGTTGATGTCAGTGGCGTTTTGAATTCTCCAACTATTATTGTAGAGACATTTATTTCTTCTTTCAATTTTGCCAGTGTTTGCCCCATGTATTTTGGGGCACCCTGGTTAGGTGCATGGATATTTATGACTGTTTCTCCTTTCTGGTGGATTATCCCTTTTATTAATATATAATAGCCTTCTGCATCTCATCACTTTTTTGTATATAAAGCATGGGTTCTAACCTTTTTTTCCACAGACCCCCCCCTTTTTTTTTTGTTTGTTTGTTTTTTTTAAAGATTTATTTATTTTATTTAATTTATCCCCCCCCTTGCTGCTTGTGCTGCTGTGTCCATTCACTGCGTGTCTTCTCTGTGTCTGCTCATCTCTCCCTTGCTGTGAGGTCTTGCCGCATCAGCCCACGGCGCGCGAGCCGGCCTGCCCTCACAAGGAGGCTCTGGGAAGCGAACCCGGGGCCTCTCATATGGTAAACGGGTGCTCTATCCATTGCGCCACACCTGCTTCCTGCCGTGAGGTTGCTGCATCAGCCCACCGCACCGCTCAGGCCGGCGT
>JAQZBX010061128.1:0-17162 GCA_029593785.1 Cabassous unicinctus
TAAATCTTTTCATAAACACTTGAGTTTGTAGAGTTGAGAGAGGAAGGACCTAATGATCCCAAGTTCCATGTGAAATCTATTCAGTTATGCAGATACTGTACATTGCTTCAAGATATTTTCTATTTTAATGTATAATAGAACTATCACGTGTTTGTTAGAAGGCATTTCATATCTTTTATAGATGGCATCTATAAAGTGGTTTTATTAAACCATTTTATAGATGAAGAAACTGATGTCTGTGAGGGGAATATTCAAACTATAGTCATGCTTAAAAATGTCAGATTTGATTATTTCTTCCCTTATGATGAATCTGTAGATTTATGTGAAATTGGAAAATACAGATACAATTATGAATTCTAGAGGGCAGATTATATAAACAACATCTGAAAATCATAATTGCCAGGTTGTTGGGAAATTTCAAGGCTATATCACACCATATCTCATGTGATTTTTTTACAATGAGGTTTCATTATTTATTATATACTTATGTCCCTGTAAGTGTATCTGAATGATGGATGCTAAGTTAGTACTGAAAACAATCTGACTGGAATCCTAAACACAGTTGGAGTGTTCTATACATGCAACCCCTCCCTTCCTCATTGCTGTCATCTAAACCATCCTTCTCTGGACACTGGTATGGATGACCCTTTCTGAACTAGAATGTCCATTATGTTTTATGAATCAGTGACCTTCAGAAATGTAGCTCTAGACTTCACCCTGCAAGAGTGGGTTTTGCTGTATTCATCCTGGAGAAAGTTAAGAAATGCCATGCTGGAAAACATCAATAATCTGGTGTCCATGGATGATTCTCTTAATATAATATTTATTTATTTGTTTGTTTATATCTATCATTTATTCAGTAAGTATCTAAAACAGCTACCTCTTCTACCACTCCAGTCTCTGTCCTGATTTGTTCACATACAACAACCTGAAATAACTTTGATTCTTTTCTTTTTACTTACACCACATTTTTCACACCGGTGGAATATAATCTTTCTGCCTAAAATTCCATGTTTTTCTTGCTAATTAATCTCCAAAACTTACAGCTGCATTGATTATTCAATATTATACTAATGGATAAGTAAATGGTTAAATAATCTCTAAATAACTAATATACTTTCGGGACTATGTTAAGGCTTCTGAACACCATAGTAAATTTACAGGTATGCTGTGGTATACTGCAGGAGCACTTATGGCTATAAAATTAATGATAACCAGTAGGCCAGGAAAGAATCATGAATGACTGCCAATATGTGTCACCTAAGAGTAGGATATAAACCTAGGTGCCAGGGGATTTTGACAGGTGAGGCCACCTCAGCATAGCTGGAAATTTTGGAAACCTCAAAGCTAAGGCTTACCCTACAAGAATAGCTTGAACTCCACAATGAATGAATTACCTGGTAAATGATCCAGACTGAATGTGATATAGGAGAGGGAGAGTGTCCTCAAAATTTGAAAATATTCTCCTAATGGAGACACTCCCAGCCAGTTGGTTATATGACCCCTTGACTGTTTCATTGCCCATGTCATTGGCTTCCCCCTGATGTGACTCTTGTAAGAGTACTGCTTAAATAAACTAGCTTGAGCACCAGACAGTTCCCAAGGCTCATCTTTGATACAGATCAAATGAAAGGTTAAACATTGTCCCTGGAGACTCATGACTCCTAAACACAACACTTACTTTTACCTTTAGGAACTTACATTTTCCTGCAGAGCTTAGTTTTTTAATTCCTTTTTAAAATAATATTTAACTCCTGTGAAACATATTAATTTCTCCTTGTGCTGAAACACTGAGGAAACTGCAGTCTTGGAACTTGGGCAAGGACATGAACAACCAGAGGTCTTTAATATTTTTTCAGCACATGGTTATGTGTCATCACATTGGCAGTCAATACCCTGTTTTCAAATTGCACTTCCCTGTGCTGACATTCAGTGATACCTTATTCTTCTCAAAGACTTCTGTCTTAGTTTGAAAAAACTGACAGAAGGCAGTATACCAGAAATGGTTTGGTTTTTATAATGGGGATATATTAACATATAAGATTACAGTTCTGAGGCTGAGAAAATGTCCAAATCAAGGCATCAGGTGATGCTCTGGATCTTGTCACATGGCAGGGCTTAATAGCAGCATCTGCTGTCTCTCTCTTCTCATCCAGGTCTCATTGCTGCAACTTCTGTCTTCCTGAAGCTTTCTCTCTCCTCCTGTGGATTTCTCTCTCCAAGTTCCATTGATTTCAGCTTCTGGTGTCTTGGACTTTCTGTCTCAGCTTCTGAGGGTTACTCTGTCTTTTACTTCTATTTTTTGGAAGAGCTTAAGCAGTATTGGTACTAATTCTTTCTGGAATGTTTGATAGAATTCACCTGTGAAGCCATCTGGTCCTGGGCTCTTAGTTGGGAGGTTTTTGATGACTGGGTCTGTCTCTTTACTTGTAATTGGACTGTTCAGTTCATCAATTTCTTCTTTCATCAATGTAGGCTGCTTGTGAGTTTCTAGGAATTTTGTCCATTTCCTCTAAATTATCATTCTTGTTGGCATATAATTTTTCAAAGGATCCTCATATGATACTTCTTATTTCTGTGGGGTCAGTGGTGATATCCTGTTCCTCATTTCTTATTTTGTGTATTTGCATCTGATCTCTTTTTTACTGGCTAAGGGTTTGTCAGTTTTATTCATCTTCTCGAAGAACTAGCATTTGGTTTTGTTTATTTTTTCTAGTGCTTTCTTATTTTCTAATTCATTTAGCTCTGCTCTAATATTTTTTATTTCCTTCTTTCTACTTTCTTTTGGGCTTGTTGTTGTTTTACAATTCCTCCAGGTATGCAAATAGGTCTTCAATTTTACCTCTTTCTTCTTTTTGATATATGCATTTATGGCTATGAATTTCCCTCTAAGTACAGCTTTTGCTGCTTCCCATAGCTTTTGATATGTTGTGTTGCCATTTTCATTCATTTCAAGGTATTTACTGATTTCTTTGAGATTTCCTCTTTGACCCTCTGTTTGTCTAAGAGGTGTTGTTTAACTTCCATATCTTTGTGCCTAATCTGTTTCTTTGGCCCTTACTGATTTCCAATTTCATTCCATTGTGGTCTGAGAAATTATGTTGTATAATCTCAGTCTTTCTGAATTCATTGAGATTTTTTTCTGTGGCCTAGCATGTGGCCTATCTTGGATAATGACCCATGTGCACTCGAGAAGAATGTGTATCCCACTGTATTTGGGTGCAGTGTTCTGTATATGTCTATTAGGTCCAGCTCCTCTAATGTACTATTCAGTCTTTGTTTCTTTATTGATTCTCTGTCTATATGTTCTGTCTAATGATGATAATGGTGTATTAAAGTCCCCCACTATAATTGTAGAGGCATCTATTTCTCCACTTAGTTTTTCCAGTGTTTGCCTCATGTATTTTGCGGTGCCCTGTTAGGTGCATAAATGTTTATGATTGTTCTTTCTTCTTGGAAGATTACCCTTTTACTAATATATAGTGTCCATCCTTGTCTCTTATAATTGTTTTGAATTTAAAGTCTATTTTGACTGATATTAGTATACCTACTCCTGCCCTTTTATGTTTATTGTTTGTGTGTAAGATTGTTTTCTAGCCATTCACTTTCAGCATCCTTGCATTCCTGGGTGTAAGGTGGGTTTCTTGTAGACAACATATAGATGGGTCATATTTCTTAATCCATTCTGTCAATCTGTGTCTCTTGACTGGTGAGTTAATCCATTAATATTCAATGATGTTATTCTCAAGGAATTACTCACATTAGCCATATTTTCTTTGGGTTTATATATGTCATATGTTGTTTTTATTTCTCTTTTTCTTGTTTTAGTTGTTCTTACACTCTCCTCCAACTCTCTCAGTTTTTCCTTTCAACCTGAAGAAGTCCCTTTAGTATTTTCCTGAAGGACAGGTTTCTTAATGGCATTCTCTCTTAATTCCTGTTGAATCTGTAAATATTTTGAAGTCTCCATCATTTTTGAATGCCAGCTTTGCTGGGTAGAGAATTCTTGGCTGGAAGTTTTTTCCTTTTAGTACCTTAACTATATTGTACCACTGCCTTCTTGCCTCCATGGTTTCAGATGACAAATACACACAATCTTATTCAGCTTCCCTTGTATGTGATGGTTCTCTTTTCTCTTGCTGCTTTCACTATTTTCTCTTTGTCTTGAGCATTGGACAACTTTTTGAGTATATGTCTTTGAGTAGGCCTTTTGGGATTTATACTCTTTGGGGTGCACTGTTCTGCCTGGACTTGTACATCTATCTCCCTCAATAGGGTTGGGAAGTTTTCAGCCATTATTTCCTCCAACACTCCTTCTGTCCCCTTTCCCTTCTTTTCTCCCTCTGGGATGCCTGTAATGCATATGTTTGTGCATTTTGTGTTGTCATTCAAATCCCTAAGTCCCTGCTGGATTTTTTCTATCTTTTTATCTATCTGTTCAACTATCTGTTTGATTTAGATGTAATGTTTTCCACATCACTAATTCTTTCCTCAGCCTATTCAAATCTACTGTTATATGCTTCCAGTGTTTTTCTCATGTCTTGGATTGTGCTGTTCATCACCATCATATCTGTTATCTTTTTGTGTATGTTTACAATTTCTTCAGTATGTTCTCCCAGTGTCTTCTTAATATCTTCTGTCTCTTCCTTCACTTCATTAAGTTGGTCCATGATATTTGTTTGGACAGTTTTGATTAGTTGTTCAATGTTCTTCACCTCTTCCTGGATTTTGGTTTGTTTATTAGACTGAGCCATGTCTTCCTGTTTCTTAGTATGGTTTGTAATTTCTTTTTGCCCTCTGGCCATCCTTTTATCTTGATGGGTTTATTCAGTTGATTAGCTTCTCTCTTTACTCTATGGTTTTATTTAATTGTTGCTTATGTATGTGTAAGTTTTCTCTTTGACTTTGTTCTTTTTATTCTATTTCATTGTTGTTGTCTATGTTCCCTTGGAGTAAAATGTTAGGGCCATGGAAAATGAAAGAGTTAAGAAAAGTAAAAGGATTATAGTAATAATAGTAGTAATTGTTCAAATAGGTACCATTTAAGACCTTGGAAAATGAATATTTAACTTATGTAAGCAATGTAGAATAATAGGAATAGAAAAGTGGGGTACCAACAATGAAATGGGAAACCAAATAGGGAAAAATATATAGACTGAATTGCAAGGCCAGCATGCTGAGGAGAGAGGGTAAGGGAGAAGAAAAGACAAAAAGAAAATAAGTTAATAAAAGAAAGAGAACAGGATAGGTGAGGTAGAAATAAAAACCATTGGGGACTAAACAGAGGTGGAATGTAAGAACAACAACAGAAAGCAGAAGATAGACTGATGAATGAAGGAAAGGAGACAGCCTTGGGATACAAAATCAGTTTATACAGAAAAGGGGACATCAAGGAAGAGGAAACACAGTAACCAAGAATCAAGCCAGCAGCACTTTGAGGAATTTATCTCTTCATCCGGTTCCCTCCAGATTGATGCCCTGAGGCCTCCTACTCTGTGGGTTCCCAAAACATCTCACTCAGGCAGGATCTTGCCCCCACTCAGCTGTTTTTTGTGAGAGAGATCTGTTTATGTTCTTTTGAAAGAAAAAAAATTGGGACCAGACAAAAGGAAAGAGATTGGAAGACAAAAGGAATAACAGTAATAGTATTAGTAAAAGGCAGGATAGCAAACATACAAGACCTAGAAAATTGAAAAATTAACATGAGTAAGAAGCACAGAGGAATAAGATTAGGTAAGTGGAATTGAAACAATGAAACAAGAAAAAGACTAGAGAAACAAATATATAGAATGAATTAAAATGCTGGAATGGTAAGAAGAGGGGAAAAGAAAACATAGAGGAGAGAAAGAAAAAAGTGAAAAACAGTATTACAGAGAAAAAGGGAGAGAGGGATAAATACAAAAAGAAAGATTGGAAACCAAATAAAGAAGGTGTAATGAAAAAACAACTATGGAAAACAAAGGTATAAAGATGAAAGAGTGAAAAGAAGTAGCATAGGTAGAATAGATAAGTAACCAAAAGAATAAAAGAAAGAAAAAGCAAAAGTAAACAAGCAGAGAGAGAAAGGGAGGGGATACAAAACAAGCAACAAACAAGACAGCAGCACCTCATTTTTTTTTAAAGGAGATAGAAGAATATAATAATAATAAACATGGAAAAACAGCCTTCTTTTTTAGACCCCTAAGGATCTTCTCAGGCTGTTAGTGTTCCCTAATCACTCACCCTGCAGCATGCCCTCTGCAGGTTTTGAACTGGGCTTTAGTGGGTAAAGTAAGCTAAATAAAAGAAAATGAACTTTTTTTAAAAATAAGAGATCCAATCAAAGCTAATATAAAGACAATGTCTATATGTTCCCTGTCATAAAGTTTCAGCTGGATGCCTGATAACCTGGTGGATTTCCTCTCAAGGAATAGCCAGGAATTGAATGAGGGACCTTTTATGTGATAGATAGGAATTCTTCCACTGAGCTATTCTGCCTCCTCAGGTTAATTAGCCTTTCATAAGGCTATCAGCCCCTTTTCCCTAGGCAGGTTAGCTCCCCTGCAGTCAGCTGGAGTGGCGCTGATCACTGCCTGTCCCTGCCGCCTCTCTAACATAATTTCTCTCTTTACCTAGATGGCTGGGCTTGACCAACAGCCTGGGATGAAACCCCTCCCCTCTCCCTGTCAAATCAGGGTCCCTTCCAATATTCAAGGGGGGCCCAGCTAGCTTTCTCCCAGACCCCTCTTCCTTGCAGGGAATCTGTAGTAACACTCCAGTTTGGGGCAGGGGGCTGGGTATCCACCTAGTCTGTGTGCCCTGAGGGCTGGGTATGTGTGCCCCTTCCAGTCACTAAGGTGCACAATCCCCGATTAATCCTGGCTTCCCTATCTGTCCAGTAACCTCCTATATGACACAAAGCACTTCCTGTTGAGATAGACATCTGCTCTACTCTCAGTTACAATTTGCTGGGAGTTTTACCCTCACTTAATACCTCAGGGATGGGAGGGGAGCACTTCCTGGCAGCCAGGAGGTTTAATAACTCATGATTACTTGTTTTGGCTTCTTCGGGTCTCTGACCCTCATTCTTCTGAGAGTTGGTAAACAATGTTCTGGTTTGCTGTGCCCCAAAGCAGGCCCCACCAGCAGCCTCTGGCTTTTTAAAAATTTTATTTTAGTGATAGCTAAGATTTATGCCTAACCCATCAGCCATGTTCCCACCACAAGTTAACTTTTCTGCATCTGCGTTCTTCCATCTGTCAAGTGGGCATACCACCTCTCTGCCAAGGTTATTATGAGGAAGACAATGCAAATGAAACCTCGCAAGGCATAGGCGCCCAGCAGCCTGAGAGCAGCCCTCCTGCCCAGTCCCAGCCCCACAGGCCCACCTTCCTCCTCAGGCCTGGCCTGAGGGCCAGGCAGGGGTCCAGCTCAAGCAACACCTTGAAGAGGTGGAGGCTGCTCTGCACACACTCCAGCCTCTTCTTGCTCACTAGCCCACAGCACATGACCTCAGTCAGCTCACACTCACCAGGCTGGCCAACACTGACTGCAGCAGCACCAGGAATGGGTCGATGGTGGCAGCCTGCAGTGGGTGCCTCAGGGGCTCCACTGGCCCCCACAACCCTGGTCCGGCCCTATGATGCACATCCCTTACCCACCCAAGGTCTGTGGACCCAGTGTCCAAGTCTGTCACTGGAAGTGCCTGCTGGCCCCACCTATTATTTACTCTTAATTTTGAATCTCTTCTTTTGTTTCATCTGTGACATTATGTCCCTTAACATTTGCCCTTCCCCCAGTATCCATTCTATCCTGTATCCATTGTATGGTTTGATTAAATGGTGTACCATGATTTTTGTGTCTTTAGAGAATCAAACTCTCCTGGCCACATTGATGGGTGGAGGCCCTAAATAGGTACAATCAGAATGAGGCCAAGAATAGTAATGGGTGGGTTGAGGTCACCCCCTAGAATCATTTTCCTACATTAAAGTAAATGACTTTGAAGACAGACTGATGTACAGAGGCTAATAGAGCTTAAAGGACAGCAGAAAATTACAACAGTTTTAGAGTGAACACTGATAATAACAATATATGTGTCATTAGCTCTTGCAGGACCTGAATAATGGAAAAAATATCACAGATTACCTAAACTAATCACAACAGATTAATGCACTATATACTTAAATTCTGTACAAACAACGAACTCAAATGGATCACTGAACTAAACATAAAATGAAAATATATATACACTTTGCAAGAAAATATATGAGAAAAACTAGGTGAAATTGGATTGGAAATTAGATTTTTGTGGGCTTTTCATTAATTTAATTTTTAAAATTAGAATAGTAGGTTTACAGAAAATCATATAACAAATACAGGTTTCCCTTATACTCCCTCTATTATTAAAACTCTGCATTAGTGTGGTACTTTGATACAATTGATGAAAGAGTATTATAATTGTAGTATTACCAATACTGCATAGTTTACATTATGGTGATTTTTTTCCAATATACCACCCTATTATTAGCATCTTGCATTAGTATGTATATGTATATGCCACATTTTGTTTATCCATTTGCTACTGTCTTCTGGCAATAGTGAAATCATCAGTGTGTGGATATCTGTTTGCATCCCTGCTTTCATACAGTTGGGTATATGACTGTTAGAAGGATTGCTAGATCATATGGCAATTCTGTAGTCAAAAACTGATGGGGAGAGGGGGGACAAGATGGCATCAGTTTAGGAGGCAACTCGCTGACTTGCTTTCTGAGGATGGCTGATTGGGGACAGGGTCCTGGCATGGGGGTCTGTGCTGGGCGTGCACAGAAAGAGAATCTTGGGGACATCGATGTGGAGGGAGCTAGACTGTGAGGTGGATTGCTCAGCAAAGATTCATGAGTTTTTCCCCTGCCTGTGGTGTTTGACACAGATGGCTGAGCCCAACTCTCAGGGAAAAAGTCTGGTTTGAGCCATGATTCCTGCCAGCAACCCGGTGAGAGGGAGCATTCTCCGAGAGTGGGAGGGTACTGGCAGAGGGTCAAGAGGGGTTTCCTTTCTTTGGATTTGGTTGCCTGGAATGCTTTGCAGCTTTGGGGAACAAAATAACTGGCTTGAAGTGGCACCAGGCTGAGGGGAGTGGCAAATCTGCTGAGGAAGTTTGATTTAACTAGCTGTCCAGGGATATGCCCCAACTCCTGCTGGCAACCTGGTGAGAAGGAGCATTCTCTGAGAGTGGGAGGGTTCTGACAGAAGGTTGAGAGGGGTTTCCTTTCTGAGAATTTGGCTGCCTGGATCCCCTCACAGCTTTGGGGAACAGATAAGCTGGCTTGAAGCAGTGCCAGGCTGAGGGGAAAGGCAAATCTCCTGAGGAAGTGTGATTTACCCAATAGCCCAGTGATACTGAGGCTTGGCTCTGAAGGGAGTGGAAGCAGCCAATTTTATCATTCTGTACTGACAAGGATCAGAGCTGCAGGTCCCCTGGGGAGGCCAGGAAGTGGGAAGTGCTTGATTAGTTTACATGAGCCTACTTAGGGTGCCCTCGATGAAGGGAGTGGTCTAGAAGATGAATTCTTTTGGGTCCCTTATTTTGCCAAAAAAAAAAAAAGAAGAAGAAGAAGAAGTCACCTTAAAAAATAAAAAAAAAAATTCTTTTTTAAAACAGTTTAATGGCTAAAATCTGCTTCAAAACCTGAAGATCGAACCTTGCAGGCAACTGATGAACTCAAGTAAGCTGAGAGGTTCCAGGGCCCAAGAAGGAACACTGTTCTTTCTTAGCTTTATTTGACTGCTTGCTTGTATGGTTGTTTGGTTTTTCTTTGTTTATTTGTTGTCTCTTGCTTTTCTTTCCTCTTCCCTCCCCCTCTTTTTTTTCTCTTTTCTTTTTTTTCAAATTAGGTGCTGCTAGCTTGTCTTTTCTTTGCTGTGTTTCTTTTTCAATGATTTCCCATTGTCTGTCTACATTGATTTTGTCTCCCAAGCTATCTTTTTTCATCCCTTCATCTTTCAGCCTTCTGCTTTCTGTTGTGGTTCTTACATACTGCATTTTTCCATTAGCCAACAACTTAAGGGTGTCAATTTCTATTCTATATATTCTGTTTTCTTCTTTTTTCATTAACATTAACTTTTTCCTTTCATTCCTTTCCTTACTCTTTCCCTCCTCATCATTCTATCCTTCTAAATCATTATATATATATTCCTCTATTTGGTTTTCCAGTCTATTGTAGGTACTCCACTTTTTTTCCTATTACTCTACACTGCCTACATGAGTAAAATATTCATTTCACTAAGTCTTATATGGCCCCTCTTCTAATTTTTATCAATATTACTATTATCCTTCTTCCTTACTCAGATCTTTCGATTCCTCTGGGCCTAATCTTTTGCCTTCAAGGGAACATAGAGAGAAGAAAGTAAATAAAATAAGAAGAAAAAATGTCAAAGAGAAAATTTAACACACACACAGAACCACCAGCTAAATAAAACTCTAGAGCAGAGAAAGAAGCTAATCAACTGAATAAACCCATCAAGAAAAAGTGATGACTAGAGGGCAACAAAAAATTACAAACCACACTGAGATAGAGGAAAACATGGACCAGTCCAATGAACAAACTAAAAACCAGGAAGAGATGCTGAACATCGAACAACTAATCAAAGTTTTCCAAATAAATATCATGTACCAACTTAAAGAAGTGAAGGAAGAGATTAAGGATATTAAGAAGACACTGGGAGAACATACTGAAGAAATTGTAAATATACCCACAAAGATAACGGATATTATGGTGATCAATGGCACAATCCAAGAAATCAAAAAGACATTGGATTCACATAAGAGCAGATTTGAACAGGCAGAAGAAAGAAAGAGTTATGTGGAAGACAATACAGCTGAAATCAAAGAAATAGAAGAACAGATAGATAAAAAGATAGAAAAAATCCAGCAGGGACTCAGGGATTTAACCAACAACACAAAAGCCTCAAAGATATGCATTATAGGCATCCTAGGAGAAGAGAAGGGAAAGGGAACAGAAGGAGTGTTGAAGGAAATCATGGCTGAAAACTTCCCAACCCTATTGAGAGATGGCTGTACATGTCCAGGAAGCACAGTACATGCCAAACAGTATAAATCACAACAAGCCAACTCCAAATATATATTTGTCAAAATGTCCAATGCCCAAGACAAAGAGAAAATACTCAAGGCAGCAAGAGAAAAGAGAACCATCACATATAAGGGAAACACAATAAAATTAAGTGCTGATTTCTCATCTGAAACCATGGAGGCAAGAAGACAGTGGTATGACATAGTCAAAGTACTAAAAGAGAAAAGTTGCAGCCACAAAGTCTCTATCCAGCAAAACTGGAATTCAAAAATGATGGAGAGATCAAAATATTCACAGATAAACAGAAATTAAGAGAGTATGCCAATAAGAAACCTTCACTTCAACAAATACTAAAGAAAGTTCTACAAGATGAAAGGATAAAACAAGGGAAAAAGAGTTGGTGGAGAGTGTGAACACAATTAAAAGACAAAAAGAGAAATAAAAACAACATATGACATACATTAACCCAAAGAAAATATGGTTGAAGTAAGAAATTCATTGTGAGTAATAACACTAAATTTTAATGGATTAAATTCACCATTCAAGAGACACAGATTGCCAGAATGGATAAGGAAATATGATCCATCTATATGCTGTCTATAAGAAACCCACCCTCAAACCAGGGATTCAAGGAGGCTTAAAATGAATGGCTGGAAAACAATTTTACAAGCAAACAATAGCCAAAAAATTGCAGGAGTAGCTATCCTAATATCAGATAAAATAGACCTTAAATGCAAAACTATTGTATAAGACAAAGATAGACACTATATATTAGTAAAAGGGGTAGTCTCTCAAGAAGAGAGAACAATTACAAACATTTATGCACCTAATCAGTGTGCCTCAAATTACATGATGAAAACTCTGGAAAAACTAAGTGGAGAAATAAATGCCTCTACAATTATAGTGGGGGACTTTAATACACCATTATCACCATTAGACAGAACATTTAGACAGAGAATCAATAAAGAAACAATGACTCTGAACAATATATTAGAGGACCTGAACCTAACAGACATATACAGAACACTACACCCAAATACAACAGGATTTATATTCTTTTTGAGGGTACATGGATCATACTCCAAGATAGACCACATGCTAGGCCATAAAACAACTCTCCATGAATTTAGAAAGATTGAGAATATACAAAGTAATTTCTCTGACCACAATGGAATGAAATTGGGAATCACTTAGGCCAGACAAACAGATTAGGCACAAAGATATGGTAGTTAAACACCACACTCTTAGACAAACAGTGGGTCAAGGAGGAAATATCAAAAGAAATAAGTAACTACCTTGAAACTAATGAAAATGACAACACAACATATCAAAACCAATTGGATGCTGCCAAAGCTGTCCTGAGAGGGAAGTTCATAGCCATAAATACATATATTAAAAAGGAAGAAAGAGCTAAAATTGAAGACTTACTGCACAGTTGGAGGAAATGGAAAAACAGAAACAAAGTAAACCTAAAGGAAGTAGAAAGAAGGAAATAAAAAAGATTGGAGCAGAACTAAATGAAATAGAGAATAAGAAAGCACTAGAAAAAACAAAGAAACCAGAAGCTAGTTCCTTGAGAAGATCAATAAAATTGACAGACCCCTAGTCAGATTAACAAAGGAAAAGAGAGAACAGTTGCAAATATACAAATTAAGGAATGAAAAAGGGGATATCACTATTGACCCCACAGAAATAAAGAGTATCAAAAGAGGATACCTTGAAAATTATATGCCAACAAGAATGATAATTTATGGGAAATGGACAAATTTCTAGAAACTCAAAAACAGCCTACATTGATGAAAGAAGAAATTGATGAACTCAACAGTCCAATTACAAGTAAAGAGATAAACTCAGTCATCAAAAACCTCCCAACTATGAAGAGCTCAGTAACAGAGGACTACAGAGCTGAATTCTACCAAACATTCTGGAACTAGATAACACTAATCCTGCTTAAGCTCTTCCAAAAAAGAGAAGTAGAAGGAATATTGCCCAACTCATTCTATTATGCCAAAATTACCGTAATACCAAAGCTAAACAAAGATACAATAAGAAAGGAAAATTACAGACCAATTTCTCTAATGAACCTAGATGCTAAAAATCCTCAATGAAATACTTGCTAATTACATTCAACAACATATCAAAAGAATTATACACCATGACCAAGTGGTTTTCATCCCAGGTATGCAAGGATGGTTCAATATAAGAAAATCAATCAATGTAATACCCCACATAAACAGATTGAAAGAAAAAAAATCACATGATCATCTCTATAGATACAGAAAAAGCATTTGACAAAATACAGCATCTTTTCCTGATAAAAACACTGCAAAAATAGGAACAGAAAGAAACTTTCTGAATATGAAAAAGGGTATATATTAAAAACCCAAAGTTAACATCATCTTCAATTGTGAAATCCTGAAAGCCTTCCATCTGAGATTGGGAACAAGACAAGGATGCCCACTATCACCACTCCTATTTAACATTGCCTTAGAAGTAGTTGCTTCAGCACTGAGGCAAGAGAAAGATATAAAAGGCATCCAGTTTGGAAAAGAAGAAGTAAAAATTTTATTATTTGCAGATGACATGACCATATATGTAGAAAGCCCTGAGTAATCTATAACAAAGCTTCTAGAACTTATAAAGGATTTCATTAATGTCACAGGTTATAAGATCAATGCTCAAAAATCAGTAGCATTTCTGTGCACCAATAAGGAGCAATCTGAGGAGGAAATCAAGAAAAAAATACCATTTACAGTAGTAACTAAAAGAATGAAATACCTAGGAATAAATTTATCTAAAGATTCAAAGGACTTATATACAGAAAAATACACAACACTGTTAAAGGAAATCAAAGAAGACTTAAATAAATGGAAGAATATTCCCTGTTCATGGATAGGAAGATGAAACATCATCAAGATGTCTATTCCACCCAAACTAATCTACAGATTTAATGCAATCCCAATAAAAATCAACACTGTATTTTTTAAGGAACTGGAAAAACTAACTACAAAATATATTTGTAAAGGTAAGATGTCCTGAATCACCAAAGACATATTGAAAAAGAAAAATGGTTTGGCGGTATCACACTACCTGACTTTAAAACATACTACCAAGCTTCAGAGCTCAAAGCTGCATGGTATTGGCACAAGGATAGATATACTGACCAATGAAACCAAATTGAGAGTTCTGATATAGATCCTCACATATAGAGTCCTCTGATATTTGACAAGGCCACCAAGGCCACTCAGTTGTGAGACAATGGTCTCTTTAACAAGAGGTGCTTGGAGAACTAGATATCCATATGCAAAAGAATGAGAGAGGAATACCACCTTACACCTTATACAAAAATCAACCCAAGATGGGTCAAAGATCCAAATATAAGAACTAAAACCATGAATACCTTGGAAGATAATGTAGGGAAGCATCTACAGGGCCTAGTAATAGGAAATGGTTTCATGAACTTCACACCCAAAGCACAAGCAGTAAGAGAAAAAATAGATAAAAGGGATCTTCTCAAAATTAAAAACTTCTTCACCTCAAAGGAGGTTATTAAGAAAATAAGAAGGCAGCCTACCCAATGGGAGAAATCATTTGGCAAACATATATCTAAAAGGAGGCTAATATCCTGCATATATAAAGAAATCCTACACCTGAAAAATAAAAAGACAAACAACCCATTTAAAAAATGGGCAAGTGACCTGAAAAGACACTTCTCCAAGGAAGAAATACAAATGGCCAAAAAACACATGAAAAAATGCTTGACATCACTAGCTGTTTGCGAAATGCAAATCAAAACTACAATGAGATACTATCTTACACCCAACAGAATGGCAGCTATTAAAAAAAAAACTAGCAGACTATAGACTTTGGAGTGGATGTGCAGAAATAGGAACCCTCATCCACTGCTGGTGGGATTGTGGAATGGTCCAGCCACTGTGGAGGACAGCTTGGTGGTTCCTCAGAAATCTAAGAATAGATCTTCCATATGATCCAGTGATTCCACTTCTGGGTATATACCCAGAAGAATTGAAAGCAAAGACACTAACAGATATATGCACACCAATGTCCATAGCAGCCTTGTTCACTATTGCCAAAAGTTGGAATCAGCCCCGATGCCCACCAATAGATAAAAGGATAAACAAGATATGCTAGATACATACAATGGAATATTACTCAGCTGTTAGAAGGAATAAAGTGCTAACACATGGAATAACATGGATGAAGCTTGAAGATCTTATGCTGAGTGAAGCAAGCCAGGCATTGAAGGATGAACAGTACATGAGCTCACTGATTTGAATTGAGGAATGTGAGAGTCTCTGAGAACCATTGTCTGAAAAATAGGTTAACAAGAGAGAGAAAAAGAAGAGAAGTTTGTGTACTATTACTCATACGGACATTATCTATGGTAAAGTGATAGAGTATAGTTGTATATTGAAGGATAGGACAGGTGGGTAGTGATATTACTGGAATTGGTGGTGCAGGGTTGACAGGTGGGTAGATTAGGAAGCATGGGTTAGAATACCCAAGATACTGGGGGAGAGATGGGAGAGGGACCAGGTGAACACAGAATTTGTGGGTATGAGGTTGAAAGTGCAGGAGTGGGAATGCTCTTATGGCAATATGACAAGGTAGTGTCACCGGTTTAGGGTGTTGGTTAGGGGTGCATTCAGGACAGGGTGCATTTGGAGTACTCTTCTGGGGAGTGTGTGGGTGTTCATCTTGTCATGGTGTGTTGTGTCAGGGAGTGGAGACCCACATGGTGAGTGGAAAGGAGATGGACCGCCATCTTTGGGAGAACCAATTCACCCAGAAACAGACAGGTGGGCATCTCTTATGAGCAATGATGGATCTTAATATAGGAGGACAATTAGTGTGTCAAGACCTCTTGTTGCATGTAACTACATATCTTGTCATCCAATGAGTCAAGACAGGGAGATGTCATGTGCCCCAGGGGGATGGGGAGGGAGGAACAGAATAGATCAAACAGGGGGTATTTAGTGGTCAGGGGAAA
Organism: Cabassous unicinctus; assembly: GCA_029593785.1. Classification (NCBI taxonomy): domain Eukaryota; kingdom Metazoa; phylum Chordata; class Mammalia; order Cingulata; family Chlamyphoridae; genus Cabassous; species Cabassous unicinctus. The sequence continues at coordinate 16,081 of JAQZBX010061128.1, forward strand.
TATTCTTCATTACCTTACAGTGATGGACACAGGACATGGTAAATATCATCAAAAATTATTAACTGTATAATCTAAATTGTAAACTATATTGTAAACCATTGACAGTGTTTGTAGCTATGATTCACTATCTGTATAACAGTTATAACAATGCTACCATCCACATACAAAAAGATTTTAATATGCAGTGAGGAAAGGGGGAGGAGTTTGGGTATATGAGAATCTCTAGTATTCTCTATGTGACTTTGCTGTGACCTAAAACTTCTTTGAAAATTAAATGAAAATTTGGGAGACACTGGGGAGTGAGAGGGGGAAGGTGCCATGGTATAGACTGGACACCCAATAATGCAGTGATAAAAGGAAAAATGTTTAAAATTTTAAAAAATTTTGCTTTTTCCCATTTTTTGAATATCCCAATCCTTTAATTTAATTTTATTTTTAGTGCTTTGTTTTTAAGTTTCCATGTATTTTATCTCTTACATTTAATCTTATCATTATGATTTCATTTTCCTATTATTTGTATTTGGCTATTATATGGGCTTCATCCTCAAGGGAGGTTTAGATCACAGCATGGTTACAATGGGGGCAGGAGAGGATCATTTGTGGGGGGTGTCTGGGATGGGTGTTTCATGGGTGGAAGTTCACCTGAATATACATGAAAGATATATAAAATTGTTCAAATGATCAAGGGGTGGGGCATGGTCACAGTGGGTGGAGAATCACTGACTAAATGAGAGAATACTGAATTCCCAGCCTGGAGAACTCTCCCATATTCTCCAAGGGAGCAGCAACAGTCACCCGAGTGTAGGGTCAGTGTCTGGCAAAGGAGAATGATCCACTAATGGGTTCTTGTCATTGATGAGTGGCCTTATGTGTCTTTGCTCTTGTAATTGAAACTTAGCCTACTGTTATGGGGTGCCTAAGGGTTGCCAACTGAGAACCTCCTTGTTGCTCAAATGTGGTCTCTCTCTAAGCCAAACTCAGCATATGAATGCATTACTTTCCCCCCAGCATGGGACATGACTCCCAGGGATGAGCCTCCCTGGCAATGAGGGATTAATACCAAGTGCCAACTGGCAATATGA
>JAQZBX010061129.1:0-17162 GCA_029593785.1 Cabassous unicinctus
AGATAATTTTTTAAAAATTGGGTGTTGAAAAATTGATTCTTATATAACAAGATGGAAAATAGTATTTTAGAGTTTGTGATACCCTGGGAAAACTCTAATAAGTCAGTATTTTTCTTCTTACTCCATTTAAGATTGTGAAGAAGTTAAACTAAAGATATGTGTAACCTAAACCCATAAAATATGTACTACATATTTGCACATCATTTCTCATTGTCTATCTTGTGTTGGATATTTTCCATTTGACCCTCCAAATTCTTTCTCAACCCTTATCTAGATATTTCTTTAAAGGTAACTAGCCCTTCATTTATTAACAGTATTCCATGGGATTCCCATATAATATATGCATTCCTTTGCAAAAGTTGTTTTATTAAACCCTTTTAAAATTACATGTTATGTGGGACATCTGTTACTTCTTGGGTTGACAAATCATACTGGTTGTAGAGGTAATGCCAGGGGACAAATAGTAAGATGGATCAGAAATGCTCACCTGTTTTATAAATAGATATATGAATCCCTTCCTGGGGAGAAATGAATCTTCTACTATATCCAGGGCTATCATGGTGTCATGGTATGAAGTACAAGATATCAAAGTATCAAAAATCAAATATCTATAGCACAGTGGCCTGAAAATAGAAGTTATAAATCTGCATAGGCCATTGAGTATGCTGATATTGAAATCAGTATATATTTACCCGAAAACACATAGGCAGCCAGTAAGTCTAAAGTTTATCTTAGGAGTTCTGCATCTCTTATGTCCCTAGAGAAGATATTGTTGAGGACTAAGGCCATGCCTGATTATTAGGATTGCTATATTGAATTGCAGCCCAATTACATAGTTCAGCTTTGGTAGATAATGGAAAGATAAGAGTATCAGCTAGAAAGAATTGATATCCTGAGGTCTAGGAAGGGGACATTTGGGCTGAAAAAAACAAGTCTGAGAACTTTGAAACTCAATTTCCCCTGAGCTTTCTTACCATGAAAAGTAGTTCCTTCCCACCAACTAAGACAATAAGGAACTGTCTTGGATAGAAGCTTTCCTCTGACCACATCTGAGAGGTCTAAAGTTCATGATGATTGAGATAATGTGATTGATCCATTATGTGTAATCTCCTCTGCCATCTACTCCATAATCATAGACTTCACATCTGTTATCTTGTTCCTTCAAGGGATTCAAGGGCAGTAATTTCACCCAGGTTTTCAGAAATGCTTTATTGGTGGAGTCTTCAATATTCTTGTAAAGCTCTGCCATGGCTACCACAAGCATACTAGAGATGATAGGAAGCTGCAGCGAAATTGAATTCCCAGGGAGGTAAAAGTCAGGTGGCCACGTGTAACCAGAAGGAAACAATTAACAACATAAACCACAATGCCGTGTAGGTAATCAAGGTCTGTGTGTGTGTGTGTGTGTGTGTGTGTGTGTGTGTGTACAGATATCTCTGAGAAGGGGTCCTGGATCATGTGGATCCTAAGGGATTAAAAAGATAGGAAACTGTCTTAGTTTGGCACAGGGCTGCCAGAAATGGGTTAGATTTTATAAAGGGAATTTTGGTAATGTTAAAAGTTTACAGTTCCAAGGCCATGAAATGTCCAAATAAAGGCATCAACAGAGACGCTTTCTCACCAAAGTCAGCTACAGGTGATCCTGGTATTCTTCCAAGTGGGGAAGCAAGACGGTGGCCAACTTCTGCTGAGGTCCCTGCTTTCCCCTCCAGAATCTACTGCCTTCTGGAGCCCAGGTGTGGATGATCAGGCATAGGTCTGGTCTCTTTCTGGGCCTCCTTTCTCAGTCTCTGCTGTTCTGTTTTATTCCCAAATTTAGCTGTGGCCTTTCAGGTATACAGTTCATCTCTTCAAATTTGAGCTGCTTCATGGGACCAGCCTCTTGGGGGCTTTGTGATTAAGCTTTGGCTGCGAACAATCCTACAAAATGGTAACTTCCTTTCTCTGTCTGTTTCTGTGTCTCCATTTATTTATTTATATTTTTTAATAATTTTTTTTTATTTTTTAAAAGATAATTAGATTACATAAATGTTACACAAATATTTAGGGATTCCCATATGCACCACTCCCCATACCTCCCACACCTTGCCACATAAACATCCTTCATTAGTGTGGCACATTCATTGCAATTGATAAACGCATCCTGGGGCTTTGCCATTAAGCATGGACCATAGTTCACATTGTAGACCACACTCTCTCCCACACAGTTCTGCATGTTATGTGATGATATAAAATGGCTTCATCTGTCATTGCAGTGTCATTCAGGATGATTCTCAAGCACCGAAAAAGCCCCAGTATTACAACTGTTTTTCCCTCTCCCTGTCCCCAGAGCCTCCAATGGCCACTGGCTCCACAGCAATGTTGTAATTTCTTCCATTGCTAGAATCACAATATGTCTATAGTAGAATACTAGAAAGTCCACTCTAGTCCATAGTTCTTTCCCCAGTCCTGAGGATTCCGGGATGGTAATGTTCACTCCACTTCCAATTGAGAAGGAGCTTATATCCCATGGGGAAGATGAATAGGACTATCCATCTTCCATCTTCCATCTGTAGTTGCAGACTCTCTCTGTTCTTTGGGATGGTCGTTGTCCATTATATCCTTGTTGGTTGTCCTGGGTGAGTCCAATGAGCTATAGAGGAGGTGTTGCAACTTCACTGAAGTTCCAGGCCCATGTGGCACATGGGCAGTCCAAAGATTCGAGTCTCTTGGAGGTACACCTACAAGCTCCAGTACCAAGTAGAGGTTTAGATAGAAGGGACAGATGAGGCATGTGTAGGGAAGAGATAACTGAGTTCAACTCTTTCACTCTCGGTAGCACAAAATCCAAAGTAAGGCCCACAGGTTAGGCACCAAACTCCGGAGCTATCCACCCTAACCATAGGACTTGGGTGTCTTCAGAGCCCTCAGAGGCCCTGCTATTTGGGGTAGTATCTGCTTTGGTAGTCTATGAGATCTTGCTGAGATGTGCATAAGCGTTAACTCTGGGATGACCTCCCGAATCACTTTGAAATCTTTTAGCGTTATAGACTCATTTGCCTTTACATTTTCCCCATTTTATTCAAGGACTTTTTTCCAGTTGCATTGCTAGTTTGTACTTGGTAGTAATCCCTCAGTGCCAGGGAGGTTCATCCCCTGGAGTCATGTTTCACACTGGAGGGTAGGTAATGATTTATATGCTGAGTTTGGCTTAGAGAGAGGTCACATTTGAGCAACAAGGAGGCTCTCAGGAGCCAGCTTTTAGGCACCCCATAACAATAGGCTAAGTTTCAATTTCAAGAGCAAAGGCTCATAAGCCTAGTCATCAATATCAAGGGCCCATCAGTGGATCATCCTCTTTTGCCAGTCATTGCCCTTGCAATTGGGGGACTATTGCTGCTCCCTTAGAGAATCTGGCAGAGCTCTCCAGGTTGGGAATTCTATATTCTCTCGGTTATTGTGTGAGTCTCCACCCACTGTGACAATGCCCCATGAGCACTTGAATATTTTTATATACCTCATATGTATGCCCAGGTGAACTTCCTCCCATGTATTCTGCATCACTAACATCCCACACTAATGATCTTCCCCTGCCCCATTTGCAACCCTTCTGTGATCCAAAACTTCTTCGAAAATGAAGCCTTTTGAAGGAGGATGGTATAGCCTCTGCAGGACTGCTATCTTTTCCTTCCTGAAGTCTAACAACCAACTGTCATCACCCACTATGATTCTTGAGCTCTTATTATTATCTTTTGGTTCTCAAGCTATATATTATCTCAGGTAAAATTGCCCTATTCCAGGCCTTCTAATATGATCTAATAATTCCTTGCCACATTCCTCCACTGCTTTTGTCATTATTTATAATTATAAATTTATATTATTTCATTATCTTCCTCATGAGGATTTAATTTTCATATGGACATGTTTTTTTTCTCTCTCTCTCTCTTGCTCTACCCCCCCCACTTCTATCATTTTATTTTAATATTTATTTTATACTATTGTTTCTTTTTCTTTTCTTTAGATGATTTTGCTTGATATTTATTGAAACCCCTTACATATGTTATTTATACTTTACAATAACCTTTATGAGGGAGACAGAATTCTCCCCACTTTACAGATCAGAAAACTGGGGTTTATGGATTTAACTACATTGATTTTAATAATACAACTAGTGAATTTTAGATCTGGTATTCACACTTAGACAACCTCCCTCCTAACCTTGTGTTCTTTACTATTAGGATGCCACCTAAATCCTTAATTTGGCTCATTTTTATATCTACTCTAATGTCTTATTTGTCAAGAGACATATAGGAATTACTTGATAAGTGCATTGTGATTTGAAAGAGTAAACATATATATAGTCTGACATATAGATAAAGTTTGTACTAATCATATTGCTTTGGCCTAATCAAGACAGTCTCTCTTAATTAAATGGTTTATAAAATAAGACAATTTCATTAAATGATAGTAATATGTTTCAGGACTAAATTTCTATGTTTTTAAACCTGTTTATTTGTATCATTATTAGTGGGTACTGCAAATAATTCTTGAGTATTTGCTATATGAATCTATAAACTCAAGTTTTTCTTTTATGCCAGATAATTTTTATCTCACTCGCATAAATGATATTCACAAATTAAACCATATTTTAGTATTTTTGCATCCATTATATTCAGGATAATTATCACTTTCTATTTCATTCCAGAAAGATAAGTGAGCATTATAATTCATGCTTGACACCAGGAAAGCACATGAAGGTCCTCTTTACTTTTAGAAACATATCCCAAATGATTCTCACATTTTTGTTTCCCTAGGATTATTACCATTGGAAACAGGATTCTTGTGGAAAAGAAAAATGAGCTTTCTATTCCAAGGCAATGTGGGTGTGGTGGTTTAAAGCTATATGTACCCCAGAAAAACATTTTATTAAATCTAATCCATTCTTGCCTATATGGATCCATTGTAATTCAGATCTTTTGATAAGGCTACTTCAGTTAAGGTGTGACCCACCCCATTCAAGATGGGATTTGATCCTATTACTGGAGTTCTTTATAAATAGATTGAATACAGAGAGACAGTGCAAAAGACATGGAAGTTAGAAGGTGAAAGCAAGGAACTCCAAAGATAAGAAGAGACCAGCAGTTGTGGATGTGCTTTGCCATAAGTCAGAGAAGCCAAGGATCTTTGGCAGCCAGTTTTCAATAAGAAAGCATTGCCTTGATGTTGCCTGATTTAGACATTTTCTCGGCCTCAAAATTGTGAGAAAAATGCTCCTATGATTGCTTTCCAAGAATGGATAAGAAATTACTAACAGAAAAGTTTGGTAAGGATAATCTGTACAGAGCAAATTTTATGACAAGAATACAAATTATGGAGCACATAATGCATTCTAGAAAATTTCATTAGTATAATTTAGAGAATTTCTATTTCAACCATGTTTAAATATATTTTAATAATTATGCAGTCAATTTTCAATAATACATACCAAATTAATATATCATCCCCCAACCACAAATTAATTGCAATTAATACTTTTGTGATGGAGGAATTTTAATGGAATCCTTGATACAGAGGTAAATATTTCTTTCTGCTATATGGCAAGAGCCCTAAAGAATAGTTGAGGAAATAGATATATGTGTTCAGCAAAGGCAGGCCAAATGTCAGAGGAGAGGGAAAAAGTCATTTCCATGAAGCTTTGAGACCAAGTAAGAGAACCTGGGATCAGGGGCAGCTAAGCATTTTGGCCTCTCTCTAACCTCGTTTGAAACTGAGAATGGGATGGCAGACTATGGCCCATCTCTAAGGATCATTGTTGTGCCAAAACAGATGCAGACACACACAAACAAACAACATGCATGCACACATGCATCTACATGCACAATCATACACTACACACTAACACACTCATATGCTGATTTAAAAAAATAGAGTACCATCCAATGGTGTATCTTGTCTTCCTCTAGAATCAGAATTTCAGTCTTGAATTTACACTGGGGCCCACATATATTTACTTTCACAGTGAAGAAAAAAACAAAAGTGACATATTTTTGACACTAATTGTTTTACTCTGTGTTGTCCAGGCTATCAGTGGCTGATATTTTCACTCCCTGTTGTTGATTTTCATGTGCCGGAGGGACCAATTACTTCCACAAAGTAGGAGAAACAGTGTGGAATTTTGATTGCTCCCAGTGAAGTGAACGGTGCTACTACAGGGGAAAACACATTTAAAGAAGTCATTCTATATTGGGTGCCCTAGTGTGATTGGCTCTGATATTTTTTGTGCCTTTTATTTGACATCTCTATATGAATTGCAACTCATCTTGAGAATAAGTCATCTATTTACTCTTTCTTCTTATTAGTATTCTGGTGTACTAAGGTGTTCAAATACTCCTGAATGTAGATTATTTGTTGATTATTTCGAGTTAGGTTAAAAGTGGAAATTTCTTTGGGGAATAAAGATATTCAAAATACAAAGGAAACTATCCATTTCTTCATCCAATAGTTTTGTAACTGATTAACAATTTGTATGAGGAACTCTTCAATATGCTGAAGATATGGCAGTAAACAAAAGAGAGTATTTGTTCTGCCCTGGTGTAGGCTATATTCTGGTCTGAGGAAATGCCAACTAACATAATAAATAAGAGAGAGAAGAAAATAGGTATGGTGGGAAATAAAAAAGAATCTGAGCAGAGAAATATTGAAGAAGGTTGATAGAGGTGGGCATCAAAATTTAAACATTTGAATATGATGGGCCTAATTGCAAAAATAACAAGTGAAGGCAATGTAAAGGGGATGAGGGAGAGCAATGCCTTATTTGTAGGAATAATGTTCCAGGTAGAGGGAAATGGATTTGGGGTCATGTTTAGAATTTTTTAGCAAGAGTGAGAAAGCCCTCATGTATGGGGCAAGGTGAAACAAGGTACAAGCTTTAAATGATGAGGATACTGATCAGTGGAGGGTCAGCTCATGGAAAACTATAGGGAATGGTATAGAATTTTACTTTAGGTTAAAATGAGAACTCCTACAGGTTGTAAGGACAGGTGTGACATGATCTGCCTTTTTAAAAGACCACAGGATATAGACAGTAGAGGCACAGAAATGTAGACCAGCTAGGAGACTATTACAGTGTACTTGGTGAAAATAACTTTTTGGGTCTAGGTGGGAGTAGTGATGGTGAGAAATGGTTAGGTTTAGGATATGTTATTTTATTAGTCAGGGTTCTCTCAGGAAACAGAATCAACGGGAGATAACTGTTGATTCTGTCAATAATATGAGATTTTGTAAGAGTCTCTTACATGATCGTGGGGATGCACAAGCCCAGGTTCTGCAGGCAGGCTGCAAGCCAGGGGCTCTGATGAAAGTCCAATGAAAGGTCCTTGATGAGTTTCTGGGAGAAGGTGGCTGTCCAAAGACGAGCTGGGAAATTCTCTCTGATTGTTGAAATCACTTCCCCTTTTAAGGTATTCAACTGATTGGATAAAAGCGTCACCCATTGCTGATGCCATCTCCCTGATTGATGCAGATGTAATCAGCCATCAATGCAGTAAATTCACTGATGATCGATGTCCATAAATGCTCTTGCATTACAATTAGCCCAGTGCTTGCTGGACCTAACACCTGGACACAATTACCTGGCTGAGTTGACACATTAGCCTAACTATCACATTCCAGCCCTTGTGAACTCGGCAACCATACACATTACCCTAAACCATACTTAGTCTCTAAGTAAAAACACTAGCAGGCAAGCATACATATATATTTCCACCTAGCGATGTTCAACTCGCTTGCGTACAAACAGAAACGCATTAATTCCCCACACAATAGTGTGCTAGTCCTTGGGTAACATTTACTCTTAAACTTGACATTCTTAAATATTATGATGTGAAATTAATACAACTTTTCATATGATAGGGGTAAAGGTTGGGGAAGAAAACAAGAAATTTGTTTTGTGGACATATACAATCATACTCATAATCAAACAAGGAAAAAGGGTTCTTGACTATTACAGTCCTCATTTCTGTAACTGGTCACATGGTCGAAGTTCATATTTATACTACCTGCTTTCACTTCACATTCCATGTTTCCTTTACCTTCAGCAAGCACTTCACCTGGCCCTGGTTCTTTTCCTCATGGGGTGACCCAAACTTTCATTCCCGAAGATTCTGGGTCATTGTTAGTCCTGCTTGAATTGGTCTGTTGCAATTTTCCATTGACTTTAATCACAGGGCATGGAAGTGCTAGGAGACACCCTAGGGGATCTCCTGCATTCCAGGCAAATTCTTCTTTGCCTCCATTATGTAGATGTAGTCCTATTTTCCCTTAATAGTCAGGATCAATCACCCCGGCCAGTACAGTAATTCCCTTCTTTGCCTGTTGATTCACAGGTAAGAGGAGCCCAAAGTGGCCAGGTGACAGTCTTAACTTCCAGTACTTTGGAATCATTGTTGTGTTCCTTGGTGACAGCACTCCTCCTTTTGGGATTAAACCTTTAGACTAGCAGAGCTTAAGTTTGCAGCAACAGGAAGCAAACATTTTCCTAGTGGGTCGCTAGGGTAATAGTGAATGGTGTCACTCCCATTTCCACACTTTGATTCCTAGACCCATGAATCCTGGTTATGGGAGAAACAGCACCATAGAGAGGATGCTGATTCAGAGCACACAGAGCCTCCTGGAGAACATTGCTCCATTGCCCCAAGGTATTGCCACATAGTTGGCACCATAATTGAGTCTTCAAAAGGCCATTCCACTGTTCTATTAATCCAGCTGCTTTAGGGTGATGGGGAACATGGTAAGACCAGTGAATTCCATGGGCATGTACCCATTCCCACACACTATTTGCTGTGAAATGGGTTCCTTGAACAGAAGCAATGCTGTGTGGAATGCCATGTCAGTAGATAAGACATTCGGTAGGTCCATGGATGGTAGTTTTGGAAGAAGCATTGCGTGCTCAAAATGCAAACTAATAGGCAGCGTATGTGTGTCTTCCAGTTAAAGCAAATCACTGCCCTTTCCATGGTGGAAGTGTCCCAATGTAGACAACCTGCCACCAGGTAGCAGGCTGGTCACCTCGAGGAATGGTGCCACATCGGGAGCTGAGTGTGGGTCTCTGCTGCTGGCAGATTGGGCATTCAGCAGTGGCTTTAGCTAACTCAGCCTTGGTGCGGGGAAGTCCATGTTTCTGGGCCCATGCATAACCACCATCCCTACCTCCATGGCCACTTTGTTCATGACCCCAATGGGCAATGACAGGAGTGGCTGGGGAAAGAGGCTGAGCATTAGCCTCAGAGCGAGTCATCTTATCCACTTGATTATTAAACTCTTCCTCTGCTGAAGTCACCCGCTGGTGAGCATTCACGTGGGACAAAAATATGTTCATGTTTTTTGCCCACACAGAAATGTATCTATCCATATAGCTCTTCCCCAGACCTCCTTGTCTCCAAATTTCCAATCATGTTCCTTCCAAGTCCCTGAACATCTAGGCAAACCATTGGCAACAGCCCATGAATCAGTTTACAAATGCACCTCTGGTCATTTCTTCTTCCAAGCAAAATAAACAACTAGGTGCGCTGCTTGATGTTCTGCCCACTGGGAGGATTTGCCCTCACTGCTACCCTTCAAGGATGTCTCAGAAAAGGTCTGCAGTGCTGCAGCTTTCCACTTTCGGGTGGTACCTGCATATCGTGCAGAACCATCTCTAAACCAGGCCCGAGTTTTCTCATCCTCAGTCAACTGATTGTAAGGGACTCTCCAAGCGACCAAGGCTATGGGCTGGGAAAGAGAAGGTAACATGGCAGGGGTGGTGACCATGGCCATTTGGGTTACTTCCTCATGTAACTTATTTGTGCTTTCAGGACCTGCTTGAGCCCTATCTCGTATATACCACTTCCACTTTATTATGGAGTGCTGCTGTGCATGCTCAACTTTATGGTTTGGTGGTTCAGACAATACCCAACTCATGACAGACAACTCAGGTCTCATGGTAACTTGATGGCCCATGGTTAAGCATTCAGTCTCTACTAAGGTCCAATAGCAAGAAAAAAGCTGCTTCTCAAAAGGGGAATAGTTATCTGCATAAGATGGCAAGACTTTGTTTCAAAATCCTAAGGGTCTGCGTGTTGATTCCCTTACAGGGGCCTGCCAAAAGCTCCAGACAGCTCCTCTATTTGCCACTGAAACTTCCAGCATCATTAGATCTGCTGGATTACATGGTCCAAGTGGTAGTGCAGCTTGCACAGCAGCCTGGACCTGTAGCTGGGCCTCCTCTTGTTCCGGTCCCCAATCAAAACTAGTAGCTTTTCTGGTCACTCGGTAAATGGGCTGGAGAAGCACACCGAAATGAAGAATGTGTTTTCTCCAAAACCAAAGAGGCCAACTAAGTATTGTGCCTCTTTTTTGGTCATAGGAAGGGCCAGGTGCAACATCTTATCCTTTACTTTAGAAGGGATATCTCAACAGGCCCCACACTACTGGACACCTAGAAATTTCAAAGAGGTGGAACGACCCTGTATTTTTGGTGGATTTATCTCCCATCTTCTCTCCAGCAAATGCCTCACCAATAAATCTAGAATCTTTGCTACTTCTTGCTCAGTAGGTCCTTTCAATATGATATCATCGATATAATGGACCAGTGTGATATGTCTTGGGAGGAAGAGATGATCAAAGTCCCTGCTGACAATATTATGAAATAGGGTTGGAAAGTTGATATATCCCTGAGGCAAGACAGTGAAGGTATACTGCTGGCCTTGCCAGCTGAAAGCAAACTGTTTCTGGTGGTCCTTACTAATGGCAATTGAGAAAAAAGCATTTACCAAATCAACAGCTGCATACCAGGTACCAGGGGAAGTGTTGATTTGCTCAAGCAATGATACCACGTCTCAGACAGCAGCTGCAATTGGAGTCATCACCTGGTTAAGTTTACGATAATCTAGTCTCATCCTCCAAGATCCATCTGTTTTCTGCACAGGCCAAATAGGAGAGTTGAATGGGGATGTGTTGGGAATCACTGCCCCTTCATCCTTCAAATCCTTGATGGTGGCATAATCTCTCCAATCCCTCCAGGAATCTGATATTGCCTTTGATTTACTATTTTGCTAGGCAGGCGCAGTTCTAGAAGCTTCCACTTGGCCTTTCCAACCATAATAGCCCTAACTCCACAAGGCAGGGATCCAATGTGGGGATTCTGCCAGTTGCTGAGAATGTCTATTCCAATCAGTCATTCTGGAACTGGGGAAATAACCACAGAATGTGTCCAGCGATCCAGTAGACCCACTGTGAGATGGACCTGGGATAAATCTCCATCAATCACCAGACCTCCATAAACCCCGACTCTGATTGGGGGACCACAGTGATGTTTTGGGTCTCCTGGAATTAAAGTGACTTTTGAGCCAGTGTCTAATAATCTCCAAAATGTCTGATCATTTCCTTTTCCCCAGTGCACAGTTACTATGGCAAAACGACAAAGGTCTTCCTGGGGAAAGGTGGGAGGACGATTAACAGTATAAATTTTTGGGAGTTTAACAGGATCCTCCCCCAAGGGGACCTGGCCTTCTACTCATTCAAGGGTCTCTGGGTCTATAAACTGTCTCAAATCTGGGAATTGATTAAAAGACCTTGATTCTCTGTGTCTGTAATTTGAGTTAGGGTTTTTTCCCACTGGAGCTAGAAATTTTTTACTTATACAGATCCAGAAGAAATTTAGTAGACTGCCCATGTATTTCATCTCTAGGTACCCCATGATCTATTAGACAATGCCGTAACTCTGTGCGACTCAGACTATCCTGTGTGCTGTTTCGAATCTGTTTTTCATTGTGGTACTCACACCCACCTTGCCTTTGGCAATTAACTGCTGATACTTGATTTTTACCTGACCGAGATCCGATCATCCTCACAATGTTTAAGGATTCCAATTCCATTACAGCCCTCTCTAGAGTATTATCTGGATGACAGAGAAGAGCAACCACAGAGCTCTTCAGAGAAGATGGAGTTAGTCTTACAAATTTATTCCTCACAGTCCTGGTTTAAAGTGTGTCCGCTGGACATTCCTGGGGTGGGTGGGCAGTTCTCAAATGGTAAATCCATTCTAGCATTCCAATCTCTCTAAGCCTTTGAATCCCTTCATCTACTATATACCAGGGCAAATCGGGCATCTCAACATCAGACATGCTAGGCCATCGTTTGGTCCATGTTTCAGTCAGCCACCCAAACAAACTGTTAGAGCCCTTTCTAACCCCTCGAGCTGCAGTGTTGAATCCAGAATTTCTGCTCAATAGGCCCATATCAATACATTCAGCCTGATCCAAATTTAAATTCCTTCCACCATTATCCCATACCCTTACTATCCATTCCCACACAAATTCTCCTGCTTTCTGTCTATATAAGGTGGAAAACTCAGGATACTTCCAGAGTATTTCCTCATGGGTCACTCTTTCTATTTCACCTTTGGAGGCTTGTTGTGATTTTAGTCTAGTAATAGGTCTCAAAGAAAAGAGGGTTGTTGGGGGTGGGTAAGGAGAAGGATTAGAGATGTCTTGCAGGCTACTGACCTCAGGGCATTCTTTTGCATTTTCTTCTGGTGAGACAAGATTAATCTATTCAGGCAGGGGTGGAAGGCAAATTCCTCAGGGTAGACTGGAAGTTGGGCAGTGCATGCTGGAGTTTGGATGGTAGCTGCCTCGTGTCTGGGAGGATATCCAGACTCTCTGGGGCAGGCTGGAAGTTGGACAGTGCATGCTGGAGCAAGGCTTGTACCTGCCTCAGGATGGGGAGGAGGTCCAAACTCCCTAGGGCAGGCCAGAGGCTGGGCAGTGCAGGCTTTAGTTTGGCTCATACCCACCTCAGGGCTGGAAGGAGGTCTGGACTCCCTGGGACAGGCTGGAGGCTGGATGATACAAGGTTGACAAGGTGTGGTCTCCACAGGGCAGGCCATCACAAGTTTATCTGGTAAAGTCTCAGCAGAATTTAGAGGTCCAGTGTCCCCACCAATATTATTATTATCCCATATGTCTCCATCCCAATCCTTGGGGTTCCACTTCTTTCCAATCAATGCCTTCACTTTAACTGCAGAAACCTTGTGAGGTTGAGATTTTAGTTTCCTCTGTAATTCTGCTACTTTTAAAATGAGAGTGTGGGTTTGATTCTCAGATATCTCAAATCTGTGGCTAAAGAAGACAAGATTTTCTTTCAAAACACACGTAGAAACTTTCATATCATTCATGCGGCATTTAAGTTTCAAATCTGTAGACTTTAGCACATCTCTTTCTTTTGTAACTGTATCCAGAGTATCTAGGAGAAGCCAGCCAAAATAATTATACTTTTTGACTCCACAAAATTCTGTTAAAGTGTTGAAAACACTCTCACCCAGATCCTTGCTTCTTATAAGCGTGGAAGTAGGGGAATCCAGTGATGCTATTTTGCATATCTCTATTGCCAGCTCATGCTATGGACTGTAGCAACCTCGTCATTATTGGAAAGGGAGTCATTAATACCCGTGAGTCCAATTAGAGTAGAGAGCGAATTACAAAACTCCCAGAACCACCTCAGATATTCCATGTTTAAGACTCTGTTCCTCAAGAACACTCCCCTTACCAAGCCATATTAGTCAGGGTTCTCTCAGGAAACAGAATCAACAGGACATATCTGTCAATAATATGAGATTTTAGAAGAGCCTCTCTGCGATGGTAGGGATGCACAAGTCCAGGTTCCGCAGGCAGGCTGCAAGCCAGAGGTTCTGATGAAAGTCCAATGAAAGGTCCTTGATGAGTTTCTGGGAGAAACTGGCTGTCCAAAGACGAGCTGGGAAATTCTCTCTGAATGTTGAAATCACTTCCCCTTTTAAGGCATTCAACTGATTGGATAAAAATGTCACCCATTGCTGATGCAATCTCCCTGATTGATGCAGATGTATTCAGCCATCCATGCAATAAACTCACTGGTGATAGAAGTCCATAAATGCTCTTGTATTACAATTAGCCCAGTGCTTGCTGGACCAAACACCTGGAAACAATTACCTGGTCGAGTTGACACATTAGCCTAACCATCACAGTTATGAATGTAATTATACCAGGATTTTCTGGAAGATTGAAGAGAAAGTAGGAGGGAAAGTGAAAAGGATAATGGCAGATATTTGCCTTGTCAAGCTGGATGGGTAGAATTTTATATACTGATCTGGGAAATGAACAGATAGATCAAATTATGGAACTCAAATTTAGAAATTCAATTTTAAGCATGCTATGTTTGACATATTTATTACACATCTCTTATAATTATAGAATGTTAACACTGGAAATAAATCTAGGCATCTACTAAGTGTGCAATTTTTAATATGAGTTTCATAACGAGAAATTGCATGGAGAGATTTCTGGTAATTTCTGAAACCCTAAAATTTTGCATGTTTATACAATGTGCATTTTGATGGAATATCTTTGTCTTTATCAGGGACTTGAAGAGTTCCAAGATTCCAAAAACCTAAGAGATCTTCATTATTAGATGATAAAGCAGTCAAGGAATAGATGGGTTAAAGAATATATACATAAGCTCTTATAAGTGGTTTTTAGGGAAACAATTATAAGAATACAATTCTTAAAGTAAAATAATGTTCTTATCTCTATTATATTGTGTCTCTCACTTCAAAGAAGATGGTTATGATATCCCAGGTATCTGAAGATAAGTGTATGAAAAGATAATCTCTTCTCTCACTTCATATGTCAGATATGATGTTCCAATTTCTTATATTTCTGATGGATTCTGTAAGAGAGTTTAACTAGTTGGAAACATAGAATGTGATTGACAGAAAAAATTCAACCAAAATTTTTTCTTGGGATTCCAGGAAGGAAAGTCTAAGCTTTTAATATAATGCACTTAGTTCATTTTGGAGCTGAGTCATGAACAGAGGATTCAAGGACAATAAAGTTTATGGTTCCAAAATGCCACTCTCTTGTCAAATTACATTAAGTATGTGACAAAAATATTAAAACAAAGTTTAGTGAGGCTCTGAATGACAACCCCACTTAGTTTTACACTGCCTCCTACTGAATACTTGGCCTTTTTACTTTCCCAGGCTCAACATTTATAAATAAGTCAGTTCTTATTCTTCTCATTCAGAATAAAAATATCTACCTTTGTAAAGTATAATTTATGTCAGACACTGGTCTGTCCATTTCACCTATATTTTCCTTATTAATTAGTTTACCTTATAACATTGATATTTTTCTTTCCTTTTCAGAGGTGAAAAATCTTTGATTGGGAGGTTGCAGAAACACTTTCCCAAGATTACAGAGCTTCCAATGGGTGGAATCTGAATTTTAAATCAGATGTCATTTCAATTATGCAATTTTGTCTATGCAAGACTATGCTCTCAGCTGTCTTGTTCAAGTATTTGTGTTCACTTTTCACTCCATAGGAGCTGGATGATTAGAATAGCACCACTCAGATGCCTGGAGGGCAGCTTGCTGTCAGCAAGGAGACATAATCTAGTCAGAATTCTAAAACGCTAAATCAGTTTGGCTTCCTCTGTAGTGGAATGATTCCAAAAGTGAGAAGAGCAGCTTTGAAACTATTTGAGACTCAGACATATCAGATTCATAGGACATACCCTATGCTACAACATATTGGACAAATAACCCACAAGATCATCACAGAAAATGGAGTAGGAAAACAGACTCTCATCTTGAATTGAGGCACTGTAAAGATGTGGAACCATTTTTTTACCAATGTGTCCAGATGTCATAGAATATTGGTTTTTGTTATTTCTTATCAATTTTAAATATCAGAACTTTTTAAATAAAGTAGAATGTGATAAATTTTTGTACAATTATATTGCACACAGAAATCAAAATGATGACCATAAATTTGGACGTTTTAATGGGGTATTAAAAGCTTTCATCAAAACTATTTATGTCCCAATTCCAGACTTTGTAGTTTCTTATGTAAAAGAGAGATAGGAACTTTCCATTGAAAATACATACTTTGAAAAGATCTTGTCCTTAGACCTTCACTGGCACTTTGAGGGTGAAATACTGTGTGAATATAAGTTCCTGTTTGAAGAGTTTGAGAAGCACAATCTTTGTTTCCTGTTGTGATGGATGGGCTAATGTGTCAACTCAGCCAGGTAATTGTGCCCAGTTGTTCGGTCAAGCAAGCACTGGGCTAATTGTAATACAAGGACATTTATGGACTTTAGTCACTAGTGAGTTTACTGCATAGATAGATGATTACATCTACATCAATTAGGGAGATTTCCATTAGCAATGAGTGATGCTTTATCTAATCAGTTGAATGCCTTAAAAGGGGATGTGATTTCAGCATTCAGAGAGAATTTCCCAGCTCATCTTTGGACAGCCAGTGTCTCCTGGAAACTCATCAAAGACCTTCACTGGACTTTCATTGGAGCCCCTGGTTTGCAGCCTGCCTGCAGAACCTGAACTTGTGCACCCCCATGTTCACGGGAGAGATTCTCATACTATTGACAGCTATCTCCTTTTGATTCTGTTTCCCTAGAGAACCCAGACTAATACACCTGTCTACCTGAATAAGAAACAGTTTATATAACCACTAGTAATTCTTTCGAGAACATTTTAATTACTCATATTTTTGCCTTTACTAAAGGAGTGGTTAACAAATGACAGAGGAATGAGGATTTCAGGTTGTTTCCAGGAATGATGGAACCCTTATTCCCCTTCAATTTCTTCCCTTGCCTAGAGACATCTGATCACATGACTTCCTCATTAAGGCAATGACTTCAGTTTGGGTTGGTTTAAAGGTCAACATTTTCAATATAGCTTTAAATAAGCATTACCATTTCATGATCCTTCTGTTTCATAGCTGATACCTCACTCCATCTTATCTTTATTGAATCTTTCTTAGTTTCTTGAACTCATCATACTTCCTCCCATGTGAGGACTGTGGTACATTCTCTTTCTTCAGATGGGACTGCTTTCTCATCTTCCTTTCCCTTACCATGAGCTACTATTTGAATCAATGCTTCTAATGTTTCAGGTCTCCCTTAAATATCTCTTCTTTTTGGAACGCTTTTGAAAAGCAGTCTCAAAAATTTATTTTATCTGTTTTTAGCATCCATAAAGGAAAAAAATTAAGTACAGTGATTGGCTTTGTCAGACATTTCCAGTGTTGCCTAAATTAATTTAATTTAAATGAGTTTAATATGTCCCAGATATAACTTTCTTTGT
>JAQZBX010061130.1:0-17159 GCA_029593785.1 Cabassous unicinctus
AAAATAAAATAAAATAAAATGCCAGTAAGGGCCTGCTCCTGCAGCCACTTTTGGGTTTTCATCAGAATCCATCGTTTCTCCTCCATATTAAAAAAAGTCAGGAAGAGGTGGCGGCAATCATCCCAAGTAGGATGATAGGTTTGGAAAATAGATTCCATGAGATCAATAAGGGCTTGGGGCTTTTCCGAGTAGGAGGGAGTGTGGTGCTTCCAGTTTAATAGGTCTGTAGTTGTGAAGGGCTGGTAGTACAAAACAGTCCTCCCGGGTCAGACGGGCACATCCTCGCCAATCTGGGCTGGGCTCTGTGTCTCATGGAGGGGCATCCGTAATGCAGATTGTGCCAACCAGAGCCTCCTTGCTATAGGGGTTCTGGGGCTTTCTTCAGAGGCAGTTGATGTTCCCAGAGGGACTGAAGGTGGGGGTGTTTCTGGGAGATCTGCCTGTGTTCCCATGCTAGGAGGAGAGGCTAGAGTGGCCAAAGTGTATGGCGGTGGTGGTGGGGGTCGTGGGTCCTCTTCTGAGGACTCCTGAAGAATGTCTGGCTTCTGGGGCCCCATTTTTTGTGCAACCAAAACCCTGCTCTGCCCCTTTTTTCCAATGTGCAATTGAACCCAAGGGGGCAGAGACTGGGCTATTTCTAACTGAAAGTCGATGTAGGGAAACTGATTGGGGTAGCCAGGAGTTCCCATGACAACCAGCCACACTGCACAGACCCTGGCTACATCCAGGGTCCCTTCTGAGGGCCCATCAACATTAAAAGGGGCTACTCTACTTCACATAAGGTTTGGAGGGTGACGGGGTTCATCCAGATGCCATAATCTCTGGAAAAGCCCTTCTTGAAAATTTTAAGCATGCAGTTTAAGACAGTAGGTTTTTACTGTGATGAACCCATACTCTGCATCAGTAGTGCAAGACAGACAAAAGAAGGTTCACCTCTTTCAAGGCCACTCAGATGCCTGCCTGTCTGCATCTCTTGAGAGATCTTTGGCTTGTCTTAGCTAAGGCACTTGGGCAGAGTTCAGGGTGGGCCATTATGCTGTATGACATAGCCATGGAAAACAGGTTAGGTTCCACAGAGGCTCCATAGCACAGGCTGTGGAGTCACAGTCTGAAATAACAGAAGCAAGGCTCTGTCATCCTCATTCACATACACAATCACTCAGAGAATATGCAGTCCCTCCCACAGGGTCTGCCCTACCCTGGGATCTCGATATTTGAGACTCTGGGAGGTGATTAGTCTCCCCTTCCATCTGGGGATGGGCCTGACTGAGGACTTCGCACCTGGGGCCTTACCTTTCTGGAGTCTTTTGGCACTGTTGAGTCCACCTCCCCACTGAGTCAGGCCAGGGTATGAGGATGTGGCCCATGCGGACTTCCTCTAAAGGAGGCCCCATTAAGAGGATGGGTGGTGCCTACCTCATTCACTCAGAGATTGCCATCATCCATGGCCATCAGCTCCAAGCTAGAGGCACAATGGGCCTGCTCAGTTGGATTTCCTGGTCAAGGAACAAAATGTAGCAGCAGAAATGAAACTTAGATGATGAGAAAACCCAAGTGGCACTCAAGGGGTGAGGAACAAAGTTTTATTATGCGTGAGCCCAGAGGAGAGTCAAGTCTCCAAATTCTGAGCACTGAGTCTTGGCTTTCGTAAGTTTATATAGGGACTTTATGCAGGCAAATTCCTAAGCAAGCGGACAGGCAGGGGTTACAAAAGCAAAAGGTGCGAGTTCAGCTTATCTTCCTAAAGCAGAGGGTTATTAGGGAGGAAAAGAGTCATTATCTATTTAGAGTTGTAAATTCCATTTGAAAGAGGTGGGCAGGCAGTGCTTATCTTCCTAAAGATGTGGATTCCAGGGAGAAAGGGAGGAAGGGAGAAAGGGATGAGGGATTCTTACCTTCCTAAATCTGTGGGTTTCTGCTGAGCGTGGTTAGGGCTGCAGCAGTTCTTTTATCAAGAAAAGAAAAAGAGAGAGGAAAAAAACAGAAAATACCAGTATAATAAAATTCATATACATTGATGGTAGAACTGCAATATTGCACAAACACTTTGAAATACTGTTTGATTTGATTAAATTTCAAACTGCATACACTATGATACAACAATTTACTTCTATCTGTTGATTTAAATACCAGAGTATCATCAAATTGTCGTTTGAGAACCATATCTGTTCTTAGCAGGAAAATTAAATTGCATGACCAATTTCTAGCATGTTTGCTTTCCCTTGCATTCAATTTCAAACAATAGATGAGCAAATTAAGATCAAAGAAGATAAATATGTGATCCTTGGCTTTATCCTGTGATAGTATATCCATTTCAGGATTATTAGGAACAACATTCTCACTAATGGCAAGGGTTTTTCCTCTGACTCTTCCTCAAGAAACACAAGCAAATCTCATGTATTACTAACATAAAATGCACACATCATATGCATCAGGCACACCTACACATGGACACTTCATTTAAAATCCAAATTTTCCTTGGTAAAACTTTATAATATGTGGGGGTAAGGATTAATTGGAATAGTAGTGTTTCCTTGATATAAAATTTTTCATAAAAGTATATCACAGAAGGCCGATAGTCTGTTAGATTTCATTCCCACCTTGATGGGCACATGGTTATATATGTTAAAGTGTTTAGCCTTTCAGTTCTCACTTATTTCACTATTCACATATGATTATTAGTAACACATGATGCTCCAGACACCTGAGAACTGTGTATACAGTCAAATAAAAAGGGGGTAGTTAGGTTTGAGCATTTGTTAGAAATTATATTTTTAAAGAAAGATGTGTTGTTTGCATCATGCACATATTAAATGTTTTAGTTTTATTTTAGCTTTCTTTTTCTCTTTCCAAAACAATGATATACAAATAGAATAGTAATCAAATATTTCATATTCTAAACCTTTATTCAAAGCATTTAAACTTTTCATCTAATATTTACATAAAACTATACCTTGCAATTAATATAAATATGTGGTTCAGAATTCTCTGATTTTAAACCGTTTTGAAATAATATACTTTTGTTTTATCTAATGTGCATTTCTTAGGTCAAAAGGCTTGCTTATTTTCTAGATTATGATAGCTGTTTATTCTTCAATATCCCCTACAATCCCATCCTTCAATCCAAGGGAAGATGATATTATAATCACTGTGGTTAGCAGAAGTAAAAAGAAACTTGAATAGATTCAGATGAAAAACATTGTCAATAAAACAAATAACAAGTTTTGACCATAAAATATATAACAAAACTCCTGTTACCATAAGGATGGCTATTTCCAATAGACAGGCCATCTTGATCCAGTGCTATAAAGGATGAACATGTCTTTTATTGAGAAGGTGATTTAATGAGAGTGCACAAACAGGAACTGGATAATCTTCCCAAAACCAGTTCAAAGTGAAAATGTGAGCTAGAATTTTTAGTAGGGAATAAAAAAAGAAAAGGGTTAGTTGAGAAGAAAAAAAGTGAGAAAAAAAAAACAAAAAACTGATGCCAGGGGTCCTGTGAAGAGGGTATGTGCAGTTGTCAGTCCTGTGTTGTCTCAAGCACATCCAACTTGTCCCTGATTTCAATGGCTAATAAACCACAATTAAGTTATAGTTGTGCAGGTGCAAGGCTTTCATGGCTCCTTTCTCAGACAACCATGCAAGGATATCAAGTTTTTTGTCTCTGAGAAAAGTTACAGATTTACACCATTCTGTTTGGTTTTGCTTTGAGATGTTCTTATTCCTGTAAACAAAACTGAGAAGGTCTGGTTTATATCTTTCAGGGAACTAAGTACAAAGAATAAACTTCTAAAGTTAGATTAATAGAAAAACAGCTCAATTAGTTTTAGAATTTTCAAAGCTGCTTAAGTAGAGAAAATTCAATAAGCACATTTTCCAGCAATCACTCCTATGAAATTATTGATGTGATACATGATGAAAGGAAGAAAATATGGGCCTTCCACTATAGAAGTGTTTCAAACAGTGGTAATAAAAGCTAGAAACATTGAGAAGTTTAAAATAAACTGAGCAGTCTTTACCATGAACTTATTAGTTAATGTCCTTAAAACTAATTTCCTTATCTATACAACTGAGAAATTGCTACATAATTTAGAAATCTGATAAAGGATAAGTGAGGAAATATGAAATACAGCAGTATCATACATGGTTCATGCCACACAAGACATTTTCTTTTTACTTTCTTTCTTCTATGTGGGAGGAATTTTGCAACTACTGAAATTGTCATGTACACATATACAAACAAGTCCAAAGAAGAAATAAACACAGTAAAAACACAATATGAATTTGAAGAATGTGATGTGTTAAGTATCAATTTCCATAATCAGTTAATAAAAACATTATTAAGGTGATGAATTGACCTTTTAGGGCAATTCTTAACACTAATCACTACTCTGATTCTGTTCCTTTCACCAAAGAAATATGGTGAAACAATTACCCTACTTCTTGAGTAGATTTAATAAATACTCTGCTTGCCCTTTTGTGTGTACTATGTAGCACGATAAGAATGGATATTTCTATTGTTAAAGTAAGTTACCATAATAAATTTAAATTTTCTCCTACTGGTAGGCAAATGTGCCATGTTATAAACTTACCTTCTTTGACCCAGATGAATTTAGCCTATTTTAGAATGGCAGATTATTTGAAACATATGAAAATCTTCTTTATTGTTGATAGTCAAACATAAACATAGATATTCCTTGATAGGAATATGGAGAACGATCCTTGAACATCAGAGTGGGAAGACTGACATTCACTACCAACTTGAAAATTTCAAAAACTTCAATTCTATTCTTCTCAACTGGAATTTGGCTTGTTTAATGTATTAAAAACTAATGTGGGCTGAATCAATTTCATAGTAATCAAATTATCTTATGCTGCAAGAGAATTTATGGAATTAAGAATGAAACTTGGAGAGTAGGACAATCTCCAAGCCAAGGTAGACATGGGTAATTTACTGAATGCCAAGTATGAGTGAAATTCATACTTGACCATAAAGAATATAACAAAACTCAGGGCTTCATCAGGAAGAAAGTGCCCTGAGATACTTACTATGCTATTTCATCTCCATTACCAAAATCTAAAGTAAATGCAGAGAAGTACAAACCAGGACTTGAACAGAGTAGGTAAATTCTCCAAAATATTTTGGAAATCTCAAAATGTCATAGAAACTTTCACAGGTGTGCAAGGGAAGAAGAATTTAAATATGCACTAATCCTATCAGGGTTGCAAGGAGAAGTTGATATTTATTCCTCAGAAAAGCATCTGGGACTTTTGAATGCATATTTACCATCTTCAATCTAACTAAGACTAAAATTAATCAAAAAGGATTTTGAAATTCCCACAAAATCGAATAAAAAATTTCAGTTCTAGAAGTCCTTTATTTTATGGCTATGCCTAACAAATGTGATTTAGAACCAGACTACGAATTTATGTAAAAACACAAGAATTAATATGTCTTTGAAAGCTCTTAGAAATTGTATTCCCTGAGGTATGTCTAAACAAATCTTATCTAAATGTCCATAAAACACTGGCCAAGGAAATGTCCCTTGAGCCTAAGTGCATGGCCCATCTCAGGCACTGTTTCTCTGGAGCATAAGGGCAGTTTCAGAATTCTGCAGGCTCTGTGTTAATATAGCTTTCTGAAGAATAGGAGCAAAGACATTGTAGCCAAAATGGTATTTTGCTACCTGCCTGGAAAATATGAGAAAGGAATGGCATAGAACTGAAGACAGGAATTTACTGTTCCATATGGATCATTTTGAAGAGTAACCTAAGTATATAGACCAATAAAATCAATGACCTGCAAAATCAACTAGATCCAAATTATTTATTGCCAGAGACTAACATTGCTAAAATAGATGGTTGGGGAATGGGAGACAAAATAAAATAAAAGATTAAAGAATAAACCCTTTACCCACATGTGCATATCTGGATTGGAAACAATATATCATTAAGTAAAAACATATTTAAAATGTTTAAATATTTAAAACATCAACACCCAAAATATAGCCTGTCTTTTATCTTGTTTATCATGCAGTTCTTTCCTCTATGTCACTGCATTGGAGCAGGTTATAAAGTTTCAGCCCCAAATACACACTTAAGCTCAGTTAGCTGTTCCCGCTCTTCCATATGCAATTCCAGACATTAAATATTGTCTCACACATTTAAAGCTACAAGAAATCATCACATTAGAGTGCTATATCTGGTTCAGATCAAACTACTTTAAAATAAGAATTTATTGAGAAAAAAATGAGACATTTAAGTTCATTTTATCAATTAATCCTCACCACAATGTATATTTTGAAATAAGTATTATGAGCTCTATTATTCAGATTTGATTGAAGTTTCTATAGGTTAAAAACTAGCTCAAACAACCAGTAAACTGCTAAACAGTACTCCGTGTATTTCATTAATTGATAGAAATGGGTAATTTCAAGTTTGTTTTTTTCTTCCCAGCTTGGAAAGTTAAGTAGCTTTGAGTAGAGGAATCTAGCATATCAGAATGAAGGATATCAGAACCCAATGCTTGAATGGCTGTATTCCATAATGCCTGAGGTTGACCACCCTGCTCAAATTCACCTGTATTAATACATGGAAGGACATAGTTGTTTATACATAGAAGGCAATAGTTGTCCATACTTCATGCCATTTGCCTTCCACAAATACACAACTTGGCTAGTTATTACAAATACATGTTTGTACCTCATGTACAATGTGGAAAATTACCAACTCAGTCCTGATTGCATGATCATTGCAACATGTTTACCTGCAGAAATTTTGGTTTTGATGAGTTCCAATTAATTTTTTATAAGGATCACCCTTCTTGCATCCTATTTAAGTACTTTTTGCCTTACACAAGACTAGAAAGATTTGGCCCTGGTTTTCTTTGAAATATTTTGTACTTTTCCATTTTACATATATTTCTAAGATCTATTTTGAATTCATATTTATAACATGTGAAGTATGGATCAATTTTTTTTTACATATATTTGATGGTTTGGTTCATGTGTTAACTTGGCCAAGCAATGGTGTCCAGTTGTTTCATTAAACAAACACTGGCCTGATTGTTACTGTGAGAACATTTCATGGACTTAAATCAACAGTAAGTTGATTTCATCTGTGGCTGATTACATCTACATTTAACTGAGGAGATTGCATTCAACAATGAGAGAGGTCTCATCCATGAATCCTTGAATATTTTAAAAGGAAAAGTTATGATTTCAACAGTCAGAAGAGAGAATTTCCATTTCTACTTCAGCCAGCCAGCAACTCCTGGGAGTTCCCAGCTTCCAGCCTGCCCTGTGGAATTTGGACTTGTGCATCCCCAAAATCACTAGTCATGAGAGATACTTTTTATGAAAACTCATCATATTTACAGATATTTCCTGTTGGTTCTGTTTTCCTAGAAAATCCTGACTAATACAGGTTTGGTACTGGGCGTGGGTTCTGTTAAAGCAAATACCAAATTATTTTTAAGGCTTTGCAATTGGGTAATGACTAGAGGTGGGTAAGATTGTGAGGTGCATGATAGAAAAGGGTTTTATTTCTTTGAAGAGACTGTTGGTAGAAATATGGATGCTAAAGGTACTTCTGATGAGGCCTTAGAAATGATGAACATGTAACTGCTCATCTTCCAGCTCATCAAACTGGAAGAAAGGTGTCCCTTGTTCTAAAGTGGCAGGGAACTTGGAAAAATTGAGTCCTGATGTTGGATGGAAGGCAGAATTTGAAAATGACAAACCTGGATATTTAACTGAGAAGGTTTCCAAACTCAATGTGGAAAATGTTGCTTGGTTTCTCCTTGCAGGTTATATAAAATGTGAGAGGAATGGGATAAGCTGAGAGTAAATTCCTGGGCATAAAGAAACAAGAAATTGATGGTTTGGAACATTCAAAGCATCCAGAAATGAATCCCCAGGGAATAGTTCTCTATGTGAAGATTTAACTCAACATGGTACCAGTCAGCCATTTCAGTGCCTATCAGAATTGGAAATGCAGTTGTCCATAAAGGATTTTTTTGAAAAGCTCTTTTGTCTCATGGTTGGGACCTCATTATACTACATGCAAAATTTGCAAGTTTTTTGTAACATTTGTATGAAAGTAATCACTACCAGCATGGACCTAAAGGGATGGAAAAGGGACAGACTGAAGGAAAATTCACTGCATGGACAGGACCATGGAAGCTGAAGTCTGGACTGAAAACATCTTCTTGGGCCAAGAGAGTAGACCCACACGTGAGTGTTGAAAGGTTGAATATGTTCTAGTACTTGGAGAAAGCAGGTCTTCGTTGATCAGGAAGGGTGTTACTACCCCAGTTTTCTCAAATGTCTGAGGCATTGCAGATAGCCTGGCTGCCATCCAAATGCTTGATGAGGGTGTAGCTAAGAGCCTCGTCCTCACCCCAATGCTTAGAGATGTTGGAGCCTTTACCCCATTGTTTGGGGAGAGCATGGCCAATGTGCAAGCACTTGGAAAGGGTGAGATTGCTGCTTCATCAGGCCTGTAGAACAAACCATCTTTCCATCAATGATTCTCAGACTCTGAAATCTAATGGAGTAAGCCCTGATGTTTTTCAGAATCTTTTAGAAACTGTGAACCCTATTTTTTTTTTCAATTTCTCCCTATGGGAAAGAGAATGTTTAATCTATGAGTGTCCCTCCATTTTCTATTGGATGCAGATAACTTATTCTCTAAGTTTCACCAATCCACAGCTAAGGGAGATTTGTCCCCAGGACAGATAAACCTATAACCAATTTTTATGAGATTTTCAATGTAAATCTCATGGAAATGACTTAAGAATTTTGGGATATTTTGATGGTATGAATGTATCTTACATATGAAAAATAGCCTGTCTTTTTGGGGTCCAGATGGTGGAGTGTGGTGGTTTGTAACTGTATGTACCCCAGAAAATCATGTTCTCAAAGCTAATCCATTCCTATGAATGAAAACTATTGTAAGTAGGTTTTCATGAGGTTCGTTCTTTTAAAGCATGGCACTAGGTGGGTCTTAATCCTCTAACTGGAGTCCCTTATAAACAGAAAGGAGAGAGAGAGAGAGAGGGCCGGGGGGTGGGGGGAGACAGCGCGCTACAGAAGCAAGTGTATGAAAGCTACTAAACCTGAAAGAGAAAGTAAATACCAGCAAATGGCTTCATGTATCTTGCCATGTGGGAGAAGACCCAAGGAGTGCCAGAAACCAGACTTTGGGGAAAAAACATCACTTTGATAATACACTGATTTATGCCTTCTCATGGCCTCATAACTGTAAGCGTGTACGTTAATAAATTCTCATTGTTAAAGCTAACTCATTTTATGGTATCTGCTTTCAATAGTTTATCAAACTAAAATAATATGGGTATTCCAATTATTGCAGCACAATTCATTGAAAAGCTGAGAGTTACCTTAGCACATATGTGCAGGTCTACTACTGTACTCTCAAATTAGCTCCATCAATTGCTTGTTTGTCTTTTTCAAAACACCACATTGTTTTGATCACTGAGATACTTTACCTTGATATCCGATTGTGTGTGTTGTCCAATTATTTTATAGTCTGGGGAATAATTTAGACCCAGTGCATTTGCATATAAATATTATGACCCAGTGCATTTGCATATAAATATTATAACAGGTTTGTAAATTTATTTTAAAATAACATATTTGGATTTTGTTTGGGATTGCTTTGACATAGAGAATAATATAGGAAGAGTTGAAATCTTAATAAGTTTGAGTTTCTCAATCCATGAATACAATATTTCTTTATATTTGCAAAGGCTTTGTATTCTCTCAGAATAATTCTGTATTTTTCAATGTACATGTCTTGCACCACATTATATCACTTTTAACCTTAAGTATTTCATATTTTTATGTGTAATAAATGACTGTTGTTTGTTGAATTTGTAACCCTAAAATATGTATTCAAGTCCTAATCACTGGTCCTGTGAATGTGAACATAATAATAAGAACAAATTAAATCTGAACTTTTTGGCAATAAGTATATAAAAAATTTGGAAAGATATTAATTACTTAACTAAGTCCTAAATAGAGAATATCAACAAAGCCAAAAAAGAAGGTTTTTGGATAGATTAATAAAAGTCAGAAGCCAAGATCTATCAAGAGAAGAGAGGGAAGGAAACTTGAAGTAATCATTAAGAAGAATTAACCACATATTTCTGGTTTTAGTGTAAAATTGTAGGAATATGAAATATTGCTTGAAAATATCTTTCTCTAGGGGATGTTATCATGTCCCCCACAATATACATGTTCAAGTGCAAATCTCCAGTCCCATGTATTTGAAACCATTTTTAATTAGGACCTTAGAAGATGAGTTAACATGTGGCCAAACTGAATGAAGATGTGCCTGCAACAAATATCGTTGATGTCCTTATAAACACATAAAGAGAGAAAGATCAAATGAAATGGTACATCAGGAAATATGCATTTACAAACCAAGGAAACCAAAGCTTTGCTAGCATGACAATACCAGAACACTGCAGACTCAGGGGGAATATCAGGGTAAAATATCTGGGTAAACAATGGGGTTGGATGTTGTTTCAGTTTGCACATTGCTAATGTAAATACCATGCTTACACAAGAGGAATTTATTTCACTCATACTTTTGAGGATAATAGAAGTCAAAATCAAGGCATCTTCAAAGCAATGCTTTTTTCATGAATATTGACATTCTCTGGTTTATACTGGTGATTCTTAGCCATGGGTACCTCTGTCACATGGCAATGCTCATGGCAGCCTTTCCTGGTCTCTCTTTTCTCTCTGGGTTCTGTTGAGGTTCAGTTTCTGGCTGCTCCCTCTGTGGCTTTCTCAATGTCTATACTTCATTCTGCTTATAGTGTATTCCAATAATAGGATTAATCCTAATTCAGGATCCTGAATGAGTTGGACCACACCTTAACTGAAGGAACTTCATCAAAGTACTACTTAAAATTGGTTAAGTGTCATCACTATAAAGGTGTTCGTTACATGGTCCAATTTTATCCCTTGACTTTCTGTTGTCATATATTACTATGGTCTTTCTTATAACCCTTTGAATTTCTATGACTTACATTCTTCATTTTTACACTCTTCTCTAGGGCTCTATCCCTTTTCTTCTCCCTTCAGGTTGTCACACACACTTTAACATTTAATGTAGATTTGGTTTCTTGGCAACATACTCTAATAGTTTTGTCTGTAAGGACTTAGAACTTGCCTTCACTTCTGAAGGATAGCTTTGCTGGACAAATCATTCTTGACTGGCAGTTTTTCTCATTCAGAACCTTAAATATATCTCACCTCCGTGGTTTCTAATGAGAGATTGGCATATAGCCTTATTGAGTTTCCATTGTAAGGAATACATTGCTTTTCTATTGCTGGTTTCAAAACCCTTTCTCTTTCTTTGGCATTTGACAATAGGAATAGTAAATGTCTTGTGAGTGGCTCTATTAGGAATTATTCTGTTTGGGGTACGTTGATATTCTCATATATTGATATTTATGTCTTTTTTAAGAGCAGGAAAGTTTTCAATTAGTATATTTTTAAATATTCATTCTACCCCCTTTCCATTGCTTTTTCCTTCTTAAACACCTGTAACATGTGTCTGTGTTGTGTAATGCCATTCAATTGTTTGAGACCCTGTTCAATTTTTTTTTGCATTCTTTTCCCTATCTGTTTTCCTATGTTTTCAAGTTCAAATGTTCTGTCTTCAAATTTGCTCATTAGTTTCTCTGACATTTCAAATCTGCTATTATATGCCTTTAATGTATTTTAATCTCATCAATTGTGTCTTTCATTCCCATAAGTTCTGTTACTTTTTTGCAGGCTTTCAAATTGTTTGCTATTCTCACACAGTGTAATCTTAACATCCTTTAACTCTTTAGTCATATTTTCCTTCACCATCTTAAATTTATTAAAGAGGTTTGTGTGAACATAATTTATTAGTTGTCTAAAATCCCGGGTTTCATCTAGTTTCTTGGTTTGTTTGTTTGACTTGGTCATATCTGTCTGTTTCTGAGCAAGGTTGTTTTCTTTTATTGCTACCTAGGCATCTGTTTATGTACTGATTTTTCTCTGTTGGTTAATTCAACTTTCTTGCCTAATGGTTTTATTTCACCTTATTTGATTTTTAGTTTAAAGTTTCCTAAAACTTTAATATTGTCCTTTTTAAGTAGTCAAAACAGAAGAAGGGAGCTTGTGCTTCATTAACTCTGTCACTAGTACAATAGTGACTAAAAGAATAAAATTTTTAGGAATAAATTTAACCAAAGACATAAAGGATCTGTGTTAAGAAATCTATAAAACATTGTTTAAAAATACCAATGATTCTGTGTTCATGGGTTGGAAAACCATATATCATTAAGCTGCCAGTTCTATCCAAACTCAAAAAAATCAATTATCAATGTTATCTGGAAGGGTAAGTGTCCCTGAATGGCCAAAAATATCCTATGAAAGAGCAACAAAGTTGGACACTCACTTCTAGACTTTAAACAATATTATCTAGCAACAGTGATTAAAAAAAAAATCATGGCACTAGCATAATGGTAGATTGACCAATGGAATCAAATTGAAAGATTGGAAATATAGCCTCAAATCTATGGTCAAGTGATTCTTGATGAGGCTATCAAACACTCTTTGCTGAGTCAGGACAACCTATTCAACAAATAGTGCTTGTAAAACTGGATATCCATATCTAAAAGAAAGAGGACCCTTATCACACACTTTATACAAAAAATCATTCAAAATGGATCAATGACATATATATGAATGCTACAACCATAAAACTCCTAGAAGACAATGTAGGGAAACATCTTCAAGATCTTGTGGTTGTTGGTGGTTTATCATACCTTACACCCAAAACATGATCAACAAAAGAAAAAATAGATAAAATATACTCCCTTAGAATTAAGCACTTTTGTTCTTCAAAAACCTTTGGCAAGAAAGCAAAAAGACAGCTTACTCAATGGGAAAAAAATCTCTGGAAACCATATATCTCATAAGGGATAGATCTACATATTATATAAAGAAATCACACAACTGACCAACAAAGTGACCATCAACCCAATTTAAATTAGGTAAAACAATTGAATAGACATTTTCCCAAAGTGGAGATGAAATGGCAAAAAGACATAAAAAAGAAATTCAACATCACTAGCAATTAAGGAAATGTAGATGAAAACTACAATGAGATGTTGTCTCACACCTTACAGAATGGCCATTATAAAAAAAAAAATGGAAAACTACAAGTGCTGCAGAGGATGTGGAGAAATAGGAACAGTCCTTCATTCTTGGTGGGAGTGTCAAATGGTGAGCATCTGTGGAAGATGACCTGGCAGTTCCTCAGAAATCTAAACAGAGAACTGTCATATGATACAACACTATTCCTGCTACTAGGAATATATTCAGAAGAACTGAAAGTAGGGATGTGAACAGATATTTGTACACTGATGTTCATAGTGGCATTATTCACAATTGCTAAAAGATGGAAACAATCTAAGTTCCATTAACAGTTTATTGGATAAACATGATGTGGTATATTCATATGATGGTCTATGATTCAGATGCAGGCAAAAAATCAATTGGGAAGCAGATGACAACATTGAAGAACCTTGAGAATAATACGTTGACTGAAGTAAGCCAGACACAAAAGGATGAATATTGTATAGTCTCACTTATATGAACTAATTACAATGAATTGACTTATGGATTTGGACTATGAAGTGTAGTTTGGTGGGAAATGGAATGTTGAATGAGAATGGGAAGATGATGTTGGATATATGTAGAATGTTTAATAAGCTCAAATGTAAATATATGATAATATTTAGACTTTATGGTAATACATTATAATGACTGTGACAAACACTGTTGATTTATGGACGTGAATATGGCTGAAACAAGTAGTTAGGAAGGTTCATATTAGCTGGAGGACAGCTGGAGGATATTGGGGATGTATAACCATGATTTTGGTATTCGAGGAGGATTCTGGTTGATAGTATAAATACAAGTATGTTCTACTACAGTGTGTTAAGAGGGTGGTGAGTCATGGGATAAGCACATCTAATATAATTTATGGACTAATTTTTTACAAAAAATTGTAATGTTTCTCTAGCAATAGCAAAATCATTGCTATATTAATGTTAAAGGTCAAAACCTTTTATGAGATATGGATATGATTAAGCATTTCTTCTTTATTTTCATTAATAAGGAGACCTTGAATATGTCAATTGACTAATCTGTATTATCCATGTATCTTTCTAAATACTAGAGGAACAAATGAGTTAGTATCTGGAATTAGATGAGTTAATGTGCCTAGAAAGAACTTTTAATGTTTCCATAAGTTTTTGAGTTGCATTTTATTTTTTTTGAATTTGAAATAAAATTATCTAAAAAATAAAAAGTAAAAGAAAATGCATTCACACCCACAGCAATGGATTAAGATAAAGAATATGATTTTATAGGGTACATACTTCCCAACAGCCACAGGTATATAGCCTACAAAATGAAACAATAAATTCCTGTTTTTAATGCCAATTCATTGTGTATTATTTATCACAGCAGCACTGGAAAATTAAGATACAATTATGTATCCCATACACTTTTGATCTAAAAATATTGCCCCTTGATATTGATGTGCAATACCATAAACTTCCCTTAACAGCACCAATGTATCATCAATTAGAAGTGATAACTATGTAATTACACCTGGACTTTTGAGGAATAAGTTACAAGAGTATGTGGCTCACATTTCTGGCATAACTAATCTTGCTTGCAGCCAAATATAAAGGGCATGTAAACAAATAATACTCAAAGTGGGAGAAATAAATTACCCTTGGATTTAAAATAAGATTATAAGGGAACATAAAAAGAAGAAAGGAAATAAAATAAGAAGAAAAAGTATCAAAGAGAAAACTTTACACACAAACAGAACCACCACCTAAATAAAACTCAAGAGCAGAGAGGGAAGCTAATCAACTGAATAAATCCACCAAGATAAAATGATGACTAGAGGGCAACAAAAAATTACTAACCACACTGAGAAACAGGAAAACATGGACCAATCCAATGAACAAACTAAAAACCAGGAAGTGAAGTAGAACATTGAGCAACTAATCAAAGCTTTCCAAACAAATACCATGGACCAACTTAAAGAAGTGAAGGAAGAGTTTAAGAATATAAAAAAGACACTGGGAGAACATGCTGAAGAAATTGTAAACATTCCCAAAAAGATAATGGATATGATGGTGACCAATGGCACAATCCAAGAAATCAAAAAGACGCTGAATTCACATAGCAGCAGATTTGAACAGGCAGAAGAAAGAATTAGTGATGTGGAAGACAATACATCTGAAATCAAACAGATAGTAGAAAAAATAGACAAAAAGATAGAAAAAATTCAGCAGGGACTCAGGGAATTAACCGACAACACAAAATGCTCAAACATACGCATTGTGGGCATCCCAGAAGGAGAAGAGAAGGGAAAGGGAACAGAAGGAGTGTTGAAGGAAATAATGGCTGAAAACTTCCCAACCCTATCGAGAGAGATGGATGTGCAGATCCAGGAAGCAAAGCGCACCCCAAACAGTATAAATCCCAACAGGCCAACTCCAAGACATATACTTGTCAAAATGTCCAAGGCTCAAGACTAAGAGAAAATACTCAAGGCAGCAAGAGAAAAGGGAACCATCACCTACAAGGGAAGCACAATAAGATTAAGTGCTGATTTCTCAGGTGAAACCATGGAGACAAGAAGACAGTGGTATGACATAGTCAAAATACTAAAAGAAAAAAACTTCCAGCCACGAATTCTCTACCCAGCAAAACTGGCATTCAAAAATGATGGAGAATTTAAAATATTCACAGATAAACAGAAATTAAGACAGTATGTCAATAAAAACCTGCACTTCAAGAAACACTAAAGGAAGTTCTACAACTTGAAAGGAAAAAACAAGGGAGAGAGAGTTGGAGGAGAGTTTAAAAGCAACTAACAAGACAAGAAAACAAAAACAAAACAACATATGACATACATTAACCCAAAGAAAAATGTCTGAAGTAAAAAATTTGTTACAAGTAATAACACTGAATGTTAATGGACTAAATTCACCTATCAAGAGACACAGATTGGCAGAATAGATAAGGAAATATGATCCATCTATATGCTGTCTACAAGAAACCCACCTTCAAACCAGGGATTCAAGGAGGCTTAAAGTGAATGGCTGGAAAACCATTTTACAAGCTAACAATAGCCAAAAACGGGCAGGAGTAGCTATTCTAATATCAAACAAAATATACTTTAAATGCAAAACTATCCTAGGAGAAAAAGATGAACACTATATATTAGTAAAAGGGGTAATCTCTCAAGAAGAGAGAACAATCATAAACATTTATGCACCTAATCGGGGTGCCTCAAAATACATGAGGCAAACCCTGGAAAAACTAAGAGTAGAAATAAATGCCTCTACAATTATAGCAGGGGACTTTAACACACCATTATCATCATTACACAGAACATCTAGACAGAGAATCACTAAAGAAACAAAGGCTCTTAACAATTCATTAGAGGACCTGGACTTAATAGACAAATACAGAACACTACACCCAAATACAGCAGGATTTACATTCTTCTCGAGTGCACATGGAACATACTCCAAGATAGACCACATGCTAGGCCACATAACGACTCTCAATGATTTCAGAAAGATTGAGATTATACAAAGTAATTTCTCTGACCACAATGGAAAGAAATTGGAAATCACTAAGGGCCAAAGAAACAGGTTAGGCACAAGGATATGGAAGTTAAACAACACACTCTTAGACAAACATTGGGTCAAGGAGGAAATCTCAAAAGAAATCAGCAACTACCTTGAAATTAATCAAAATGACAACACAACGTATCAAAACTTATGGGATGCAGTGAAAGCAGTGCTCAGAGGGAAGTTCTTAGCCATGAATCCATATATTAAAAAAGAAGAAAGAGCTAAAATTGAAGACCTAACTGCACACTTAGAGGAAAAACAACAACAAACTAAACCAAAAGGAAGTAGAAGGAAGGAAATAACAAAGATTCAAGCAGAACTAAATGAAAGAGAGAATAAGAAAGCACTAGAAACAATAAACAAAACCAAAAGCTGGTTCTTTGAGAATATCAATAAAACTGACAAACCCTTAGCCAGA
>JAQZBX010061131.1:0-17163 GCA_029593785.1 Cabassous unicinctus
AAGTTTCTTCTCTCACCACAGTCCATTGCCACATACAGCTGCCGGCGTTTGCCAGGGTTCAGGCTTCTAGGGTTCCTCTGCTCCCGGGGCTGCGTTTCTCTCCTGTTTCCTCCACAAGGTCAGCTGTAGACGATCAGGCGAATGGCTTGCTTCTCTTCTCCTGGGGCCTTCTTTCCAACATCAAAACTGCTTCTCAAAAACTTCTTCAACTCTGTTCTTGCCATGCCTTTTATATTTGATTCCCCACCCAGCAAGGGGTGGGGCTCAACGCCCTACTGATGTGGCCCAGTCAACACCCTAATCATAACTTAATCATGC
This sequence comes from Cabassous unicinctus, assembly GCA_029593785.1. Classification (NCBI taxonomy): domain Eukaryota; kingdom Metazoa; phylum Chordata; class Mammalia; order Cingulata; family Chlamyphoridae; genus Cabassous; species Cabassous unicinctus. Next base: position 319 of record JAQZBX010061131.1, read on the forward strand.
CCAGATTAACAGATCAGTTTACAAGCATGATCCAATTATATTTTTGGAATTCAAAATTACATCAAATTGGCCAGCGGTTACAGCCATACTACAAAGATGCCTCCCCATTTTAGAGGGATGTCTGTGGTATAATCTTGCTGTGTCCCCATTGTTCTCACCTCACACACATTCTACGCACAGACCAAAAGCTTTGCAGGAAGTCTTGTCTGTGTTAACAGGAGAAAAGACTTGTGGAGAAGGGGCTAAGGGGCCAAACTTCCTACTATGAGTGGGTACCAAGAGGACTCCAGAAGACTATAGAAGAAGATCTGTCCATGGGAAATAGGTGTGTATGTTGTGTGTGAGACAAAGCCCAGGGGGGTGGGTAGGGGGGGATGTGGGGAGGACAGGTAGAAGAAGGGAGGAGGAGAGCTGGAGCAAAGGAATGTGTATCTCTCCTGGACCCCATAGTCCAGGGAACTTTCCTTCAATTTCTCCTTTGCTATGGGAGACTTAGCAGAGTTGTCAGGTAGGTAACAGAGGTAAGGGCAGCATGGCAAACAGCAGGCAGCTCAAACTCATTAACTCCAAAACCAGACCAGGCTCTTTTACTTCCTTGTGCTAGAGTTACAGATATGGATTGAACTGAGTAAGGCAGAGGCTGGTGCCAAAGAGCCTTGACACATAGCTCCTCTGTCTCCCTGACAATTCTCTTCATCGCCCGAATAACTTACCCTATGAATTCTTGGCTTGCAGCAATTCCCCACGTCAGTGTAAAGACTTGCCAACCACCCTATAAAAAAACTCTACTCCAGTATCTCTTTGTACTAACAGCTTCCCTGTTCCCAACTAACTCACCCCAGAGCATGCCTTCCTCACCCTGCAATAGCCAGAAGTCCAAAATCCCAGGGATGTCATATCAGGGTCAGAGTTGGGCAATGTCTAGCATGAGACAGACAAAATCTAAAATCCAGCACTTTCACCAAGGACTCCACATAGAGAAGTAAAAGGTGGGATGATATAAATTCTGGGACATGGGAAATAGGTGCAGAGGCCTGTCTGTCTTGATCTCTGGTTGTACACAACCAAGTAGGCAGAGTGGAATGGCAGGGCTACAGGCTATGAGCACAGGGCAGGAAAAGGACAATAAACATCTCCTAGAGTCCAGTTTTGTGGAGATTTTGACTGGGTAGTGGTGTAGGAGGCAGTGCAAATGCTCACTGGTTCCAGGTGGCCAAGGGTAGGGGCTGCAGGAAGCTGAGTGATGGGAAGTGGGAGTGGGGGTAGGGAGTAAAGTCTGGGGAACTAGACTGGGATGGCACTTAGACCAGGAGCCAGCTATTCTCATTAGGTGCTCTAGGACAGGATGAGGAGTGAGCCAGAGCTGCTACTGAGAACACATGTCAAACCCTAGGCCCAGGTGGAGCTGTACAGGGTCTGTCTCCATGGCTACAGAGGAGAGATGGACAATGCTGCCTCCGGCTTCTTGCCCTTCCCAGCCTGGCACCAGTACCCTGGGGGAAAGCTTCTTTTCTCACTGCTTGGTCCTGGACTGCTTTCGGGGAGAAGGTGTATACCCAGTCCTAGCAGACCCCTCAAGTCCTGTTTTATCAGCCTTTAGCACATCACAGTCATTCCCTAGATGCCCACTTGCATGGTAGAACCCAATGGTTGGGAAAGGGCCCCCAAGAGACACAGGCAGCGCTGGGGGAGGGGCAGACTCACCAGCTCTTTGAAGAAGGCAGCCTCCTTGTGCTGCTCTGAGTAGCGCTCATACTGGTCCAGGCCATCCTGCAGCTTCAGTGTGAGTGTGTCATAGTTGGCTCGTACTACCTCCAGCACCTGGGGAAGTCAAGGGCCAGGCAGGGCTTAGGGCATGCAAACCCCAGGCTGTTCAGCCCCCAGATTCCTACTGCTGCCCTACCAGGTCAGAATAAGTCTGGGGTGATACCCTCAAGAGATCTTGCTCACTGCGTATTACTCAGAAAAAAACCTGGCCATGGGGAGCAGTTCTTCAGGTTTCTGGGAACACTTTCTAATCTCCTCTATTCCTCCCCTCATTGCTACCTTCCCTGACCAATTCAACCTGGCTAATGCTATTTACTTTGAGTGTCTGAGCTCACCAGTATCCCTGGTACCATAAATGTGCTCAGCCTATTCTGAAGCTTTCTCTGGCCAGGTTGTCACAGTTGCTGACAAAGACTTTACTAATGTTTGCTTCCTTTCTGGGTACCACACTTCTTCTGTCCTGGGATGTTCCTGAGCACCATCTGCCATTTTCTTCATTTCTCAAAGCCAACTCAGTCTTTCTATGCTTGGATAAAACTTTTGGGCATCCCAGCCTTGGGGTATAGGAGTCTTTCTAGATTAATCTAGGGCTAACCTCTTCCTCTTTTGTTCTAATGAATGGTCTCTCCCCGACAATGCCTCTCTCTGACTTTCTGTATGTGTATGTGGTGGGGTGGGGGGTGGGGGTAAGGGGTGGATTCAGACCTCCACTGACTCCAGGAACCTTAGATCTCTGAGATTGCAGAAGGAAGGGACTACATGGCCAGGCCTGATGTGACTTCAGCTTATTAGACCATGAATCAAAGCAAGGATGTTAGGGTAAGAGGCACTATATTAAGTTAGAAGTGAGCTGCATAGAAAGGAGAGACCAGGAGAGTGAACAACTGGCTCACTCTGGGAATCTGTGTAATGACTATTTTGCAACCTGATCTGAACTGGGAGGAAAGCCTATGACATCATGGAGAGATCCCTGCTCAGTAGGGAGCTTGGGGAGAATGAGTGAGTGATGAGGGAGGCTTAGCTTTGACAAAAGGATGGGGTGAAGGGAAGAAGCTGGAGTGAGGACTGGTCAGAAGGTTTGAGGATGGGCTCCTGAAGGTGCCCATCCTCAACATCCATCCACAGGTGCCTTTGGGCTGCTCCAGTCTTGTGTCAGGGCAGATTTCACTGAGTAGCAAACACTTCTGCCTGCCAAAATTTCCTGAAGAGAGAGTAGGGCTGGAGAGCACAGGGCAGGCTTATGTCACTACAGAAGAGTCTCTTAGTTTTGGGGAAAAGATAGTTAGGGCAAAAGTCTGGCTCAGCTTCCTGGCTCAGGATCCTTCTCTCTGGTCACCTAGCTACACAAGATGACCTTGCTTGGCTGTGTCCCACAGACCCTAGTACAGACTGGATCCTTTGTTTCTAATTCCATTTGTCAGCTCTGTAACACAAGGACAGGTACCCAGCAATGGCAGTCCCCCACAAAATAAGCAGGCTCTCTCATGACCAAGGATGCACTCATGGCTGAAATACCTGCAGTCAAGTTCTTGGCTCAGAAATGAATGGCTCAAGCCCAGAAGAAGGCATAATTCCTCCAAGATGGAACGAGCCCCCAGGGACCAGGAAATATAGAATAGCAACTTGCTTTCCTATGCCCTGAAATCTGGGCAGCCTCAGCAATGCCTATGACCCAGAAAATTAACCTCAGCCTTCCCTGAGGAGTGTCAGGTGCCAAAAGGCAAACCTCATACTAAAGCCAATTTCTGAGAAGAAGGTACAGCATGAGTAGAGATAGCTGTACCTCTATATCCTGAGAGCCTAAGGTAAGGCTGCCTTGATCACCTAGGCTTTCTCCTCTTGCCAGGACAGAGTAGAAGGTCTTACTCAAAACAAGAGATTTTTTCCCTTTCCCAGAAAAGTTGGTTTTTGCCAGTATAGCTTTCAGTCTGCTGCAGGGAGGTGAAAGCAGAGAAAGCCCCTGAGTCATTAGCTCCTTGGAAAGAAACTAGAAGCCCAGCTAGACTTAAGAGAGTGTTGAGCTCTTCTCTTGTCCAGACATTACCTACTGCTACTTCCTCCTTCCCTTGGCCCTGTCTTTTTTTTTTTTAAAGATTTATTTTATTTATTTCTCCCCACCCCTTCACTGTTTGCACTTGCTGTGTCAGTTTGTTGTGTGCTCATCTTCCTTTTAGGAAGCACCGGGAACCGAACCCAGGACCTCCCATGTGGGAGGGAGTCACCTAATCACTTGAGCCACCTCTGCTCCCTGCTTTGTTGTGTCTCTCATTATATTTTCCTCCTTGTGTCTCTTGCTGCATCATCTTGTTTTATCAGCTCGTCACGCCACCCTGTTGCATTAGCTCGTCACGCCAGCCCATCGCGTCAGCTCACTATCTTGTTCGTCTTCTTTAGGAGGTACCAGGAACTGAACCTGGGACCTCCCGTGTGGTAGGCGGGAGATCAATTGCTTGAGCCACATCCACTTCCCCCATGGCCCTGTCTTGTGGGCTTACTCCCTTTCTCCCTTTTACTCAGAGAAAAGTAGTCTGTCAGTTCATCCAGTCTCTACCTTCTCTTGTACTCATCACTCCACTTTCATTTCCAGGGGAAGAAGATATTCTTCAACCCATTCAGGACTTCAGAGCACTAGGGAGTACTTTCTTAGTCCGGAAATGTACTTTTCACAGCTTCAGACTTTCAGAATATGCCCCATCTGAGCCTCACACTCAACACTGGCCTGGGACATACATGATAAAGGCAGCACTTAGAGGGCAATCTTCCAGAGCCCCTGTGCCTAAAGGCCTTATGCTTTACCATAATTTGCAGCCTCAGTATCTGGCTTCCTGGCAACTCCAAAGGCCCCTCCCAGATTGGGATCCCTTCTCAAACCATCAAGTAATAGTCTATTCCCCAAGTACAAGCCCACCTTCTTTCATCAGCTATTGGGCTTATGGGTTTCCTAGAATTATGCCCACCACCTCAGTCCAAGGTAGCTCCAAAGTCAGTAAAGTACCTATAAGTCATTCTCTAAAGAATCCTTGCACTCTCATCTATGATGTTCAGTAGACAGGAACTTGGGTCCTGGCAAGGGGCCTGAAAGAATACCAACCTGGGAGCCCAACTCTTGCTATAGGACCTCAGACAATTCACCTAAACTCTGAGACTCAGCCCTTCTTTTTATAAAATGGAACTTTTATAAAATACACTTTCCTAAAATGAAATGGGAATACAAGTTTGAATTCCTGTAGGTAACATAAAATTGTGGGAAACACTATCATCCCAGTTGGCTACACAGCTTCTTCCTGGTCAGTTCCTGGGACTCAAGAGAAACTGCCTTCACAGTCCAGGAAGTACCTATATTTCAAACTGTTCCAAAGCTCCTAGGTGCATTAATGATTCTTCAACACAAAGGAACATCTTCTGGATTTAAGTGGAAGACGGAGATACACAAAGCCCTCAGTTTCAAAGATCCCATGCCCTCTTCTTTGACCTGAAACACTTTGCCTCAAGAGAGAGAAAAACAAATATGGGGCCATAAACACTTGCCTCTGAGGTATCTGGAGGCGGAAGGGCCTGAGAAGATAGCAAAGTTATTAAGAACACAGGTCTTGAGGTCAGAGAGAAGTCAATTTTAGTTCCAGATCTACCACTAATTAGCTATGTAAACTTATACAAGTTACTTAATTACTGTAAGCCTCAGTTTTATTGTTATAATGAGGATAACACTATCGACCTCATAAGGTTGATGCGAGGATGAAATGAGATACTCTATGTTAAATGATTGTCCAGGGAAGCGGGTGTGGCTCAGTGGCTAGAGCCCCCGTTTACCATATGGGAGGCCCGGGTTCGCGTCCCGAGGCCTCCTTGTGAGGGCACGCCGGCCTGAGCGGTGCAGTGGGCTGATGCAGCAACCTCATGGCAGGAAGCAGGTGTGGCGCAATGGATAGAGCACCCGTTTACCATATGAGAGGCCCCGGGTTCGCTTCCCGGCGCCCCCTCGTGAGGGCAGGCCAGCTTGCGCGGCGCCGTGGGCTGATGCAGCAAGACCTCACAGCAAGGGGGAGATGAGCAGACACAGAGAAGACACGCAGCGAATGGACACAGCAGCACAAGCAGCAAGGGGGGGATAAATAAAAATAAAATAAATAAATCTTTAAAAATAAATAAATAAATAAATAAATGATTGTCCAATGCACGGCACATAATGAATAATCAATAAATGGTCACTAATTTTATAATGAAACCCTTTTTCTAGTGACTTCTGATGGAAGTTTCTGCTGTCCCCAGATAATTCTAGTCATAAGCCAGGAACTAGGGCCTCATACTCACACATCTTCAGTCAGTCTATGGAAGACTCTGAAGAAGAGGAAACCAAATTTCCCTATTCAATATGAAAGCTGGCCTCTCATAATGACCTGTCTTGAATGTAACTGGCAATGCATCAGCCAGAACTCAAGAGAATGCCCAGTACCCACTGCCAACTAAATGCATGGGGATATGGTTATACTAAAGAAAGACTGAGCAGAGAGACCCACAGAGGACAGGCCTTGCACGACGCAGGTTGGGAGGCTCTTGGCCACATTAGGATGAGGACGTCTTCAATGACAGGAAAGAAAAAAAAGATCCCAGCATACAAGCTTAGTTTAAAATTGTTGGGGAGGTCCCCCAGCACACACAATAGGCATTCCCCACAGATTATTCAATAGCCTGTGTCCCATTTTATTAGCAGGGCTTTTGAAATGCGAAATAACTTCTAGCCTGAAGATAGCAACAAAGGAGAATCACAAGTTGGAAAAGTTCCTGGCAGTCACTATCCAATCCTTGATGCCAGAGGGCTGTGCCCTGTGCCTGAAAAACTGCTAAGACAGACTGAAATCTATTAATAATAGGATGTGATCTGATAGCAAATTTGTGTTCATTACTTTCTTCTCAATTTGAACTGACATCTACATACTATTTGGGAAAAGAAGACAAGTTTGCTGTCAACTTATTCCCAGCCAGGACAACATATATGCCCTTCCCTAGAGGCCAGACTGTCAATTGAGGAAGAGACCGTAAGATACCAATAGAGAAACTTACTGAAACTTCTTACAGAATAGGACATAAACATGGACCCTCTCAAATAGCAGTGGGGTATAATGGGAAAAGGCTGTTGGATCAGAAAAATCTGGGTTCACATCTTGACACCATCATTTACTAGATTATATGACCTTTACTTGTCTGAGTTTTGGTTTCCTTATCTGTGCAATAATCATAGTAATATTTCACTAAATATTAGTGACAACATATAAAATAAGTGTAAAAATATAAATGATAGGATCTAGCAAATAGAGAGTGTCAAATGAATGAAGCAGGTGGTTAAATGGTGACCAGGAAGGTCTGGAGTTACTCCTAATTTCTGAGAACAGTGTCATGGAAGGTAATCATAGCTCTTTTTACTGAAGTGCTACCAGGAGAGAACAATAAAAATAATAGTTCTGGAAGGAACCTTTGAATCACTTACCCAATGCATGGCCCTTGTTTTCCAGATGAAGAAATAGAAGTCCAGAAAGATCACAAATTGCTTGAAGTCACAAAGCTGGGATTAGATGCCAGATTTTTCAGACTCCAGGTCCAGAACTCTTCCTATACTGGCAGGTTAATCTACCCTGGGGCACATTCCTAAGACTAAACTTGGTCATCCCAAGAAAAGGGACCTATGATCTGTGGAGCGCTGGAAGAGTAACCTGATGAAGGTCTGGTTTGATGTTGGAGCTTTACTGACTACAAAGTCTCCTCAGGGATCCAGGGCTTGTCAATTTCTACCAGTAGCAGCTAAGAGCTCTGCTCAATTCTGTTGGTAGTTAGTATAAACTACCAACAATACTTTACAAAACACTCCAAATTCATTGTCAGCAAAATCTGGCTTTGGTTGCTATTTTGATTACTTAACACTCATTTGGAAGCTTGAAATTCAAAGGTCTTTAATCTTCAACTGGGCTTCTTCAGAGCCTGTGGTCTCCAGGCTCAGGGTGGTGTATTAGTCAGCCAAAGGGGTGCTGATGCAAAATACCAGAAATCTTTTATAAAGAGCATTTATTTGGTGTAGAAGCTTACAGTTACCAGGCCATAAAGCGTAAGTTACTTCCCTCACCAAAGTCTATTGCCACATGTTGGAACAAAATGGCTGCCAACATCTGAGAGGGTTCAGGCTTCCTGGGTTCCTCTCTTCCTGGAGCTTGCTTCTCTCTGGGCTCAGCTCTTCTGCTATCTCCACAAGGCCAAGTGGAGACTATCAGGGGACCAGCTTGTTTTTCTTCCTGGGGCCTTTTCTCTATCCTCACAAACAAGTTCCTCTGTGTGCTTACTTCCCAGGGCTCCAGCTCAAAAACTCCCAACTCTGTCCTTTGCCATGTATTTTATCTGTGAGTCCCCACCCATCAAGGGGTAGGGACTCAGTGCCCTACTGACATGGCCCAATCAAAGCCTCATCATAATTTAATCAAGTAAAAGTGAAACCTCAGACAGACCAGTTTACAAACATAATCCAATATCTATTTTTGGAATTCATAAGCAATATTAAACTGCTACAGGTGGGTATAGCAGTTTGGCATTGTTTATGAATTCCAAAAATAGATACTGGATTATGTTTGTAAACTGGTCTGTTCCTCTAGGTATATTAGACTGTATTAAGTTCAGAGGTTTCACTTTTACTTGATTAAATAATGATTAAGGTTTCGATTGGACATGGAGTCCCCACCCCCTTGGGGACTATACTGCAGAGGAGTTAGAATTTTTTGATACTGGAACCTGGGGAAGTATACACACAGGAAAAGAACACAGAGGAATAGAGACGGCTCCATAGATATGGCAGAGGCCCCGGAAAGAGAGTGAGCCTGATAGTCTACAGCTGACCTTGTGAAGAAGCGAGCAGAGCAGCTGAGCCTGGAGAGAAATGAGCCCCAGGAGAGAGATGAGACTTATCCCAGCCTACAGCTGATATTGGAAGAAGCTGGGACCACGGAGCCTTAAGAGGAAGAGGAAGGCTAGACCCTTGCAGATGTTGGCAGCCATCTTGCTCCAACACGTGGCAACAGACTTTGGTGAGGGAAGTAACTTACGCTTTATGGTCTTGTAACTGTAAGCTTCTACCCCAAATAAATACCCTTTATAAAAGCCAACAGATTTCTGGTACTTTGCATCAGCACCCCTTTAGCTGACTAATACAGTGGGTATTAAAGGGATTCGGTGAATCCCTTCTACAATGAATGCTCATACTTCAAGACCAATCTTCCAGTCTCCCAAAGAGACTGTAACCACTCTGTTCCACTTCCATACAGTTTTGCTTCATCCCTGCCAAACCCCTAATCATAGGGAAATTAATCTCTGGATGCTCTGAAACATATATGAGCTAAAAGGGAATGGGGGCGGGGGAGGAAAGGCTTTTTAGAGGATTTTCATTGGTGAGAATCTTTACTCATCTCTCTCACTGGACATGAACATTTGCTCTATTTCAGATATTTACTCACTAGTTAGAGAAAATGATTTTACAGCCCCATTTCTTCCACAAAACAAGAAAGGTCAGCTTAAGGGATTAAACTCTGAAACCACAAACAAGAGCATTACCAGGCACAAGTCTGGACATCGTCCTTGTTTTTCTCTCCCATCAGTTAAAGGGGGTTGAACAAGTACTGCTTATTCTACAAGCTGATGATGGAGAAATAATGAAAGATTTTGGTCTATGGCAAGTTGTGGGGAAACAAGAAGTTCATCTCTCACAATCGTTCAGAATTTGGGACAGACCTATATTGATGCCCACAGAACCAAGGTCTAAATAATAAAGTTTGTGCCCCATGTCACCCCTCAAAACTGTTCATTGTTCTTATTCCTAAAAGAAATAGTGCTGAGTATATAGTAGGCCTTTGGTAATAGCCAGTGACAAATGAACAGCTAGAGAGGAGAGAAAGGTACAAATGCTGCAGACAGTTTTTATGGTAAATATAGACTAAGGTGGCTCCCTCTAATCATCTGTGGAGGGACATGACAAATCAAATAAACCATTTCTCAGCCAGGAAGGTTAAAGGCTTTTTCCTTTTAATACCCAAGTAAACTTCCTCAAACTCCAAGGAAGATAACCTTTCCTATAAAATGAGAAATACCTACTCAGGGGACTGCCTAACTCACTTCTCTGGATTTGTTATAGGACGTTGACAAAAGATTGAAAGAGAAATAGGGGGGCCTGGTTTTTCATTTTCTCTGAAAGGATCTAATCATATCTTCTGCCTTTCCTCTAGTTACCTAAAACCAGACCTTCCCTAGAACTAATGTTTCCCAAAGGACACCCCTCTTTTCTCTCAGAAGCAATAGAGGTCTGTCCTTAACCTTGCAATTTCACCACTCCAAGGACAGCTTCTCAGTGCCATTCTCACAATTAGCTATGTGGTAGTCAGGTGACAGCTTCGAAGAGGAATTCTGATTGTAGAGAAGCAAAAAGCCAATTCTTCCTCCTCCACAAACCAAATTTATTCTTCTAAAACCAGGACCAGTTAAACAGTAAGCACTGTAAAGGTGCTCTTTATATATACAAAGACCTCAATGGGTCATTGTTGGATCTAGTTGCATCTAGTTCTGAAAAGGTTTCAACAAAGAGCTATTAATTTTCAGGATAGCATGGGGTGAGGTGGGGTGGGTGGAGTGGTAGATAGCATAGGGTTAAGAGTACTTCTCTAGAGTTAGCCTGCCTAGACTAATATCCTAGCTTTACCACTTACTAGCAGGGTGGAGCTGGGTAAGCCTCAGTTTTCTCATCTGTAAAATGGGGAGAGTAATGATGTTCATTGTGCTGGCTTGAGTCTTTTGTGGACCCCAGATAATCCTGTTCTTAAAGTGAACCCATTCCTGTGCCTATAAACCCATTATAGATGGGACCTTTTGATTAGATTCAGTTAAGGGACCTTTTGATTAGATCACTTTTGATTAAATCACTTCAGTTAAGGGTCTTTGATTAGATTGCAGGGCTCAGAGATCTTAATCCTCTTATAGGAGTCCTTTATAAACAGCAGACTAAAAAGCCACAGACACAGGAAAAAAGCTTCAAGAGACAGAGAGAGAGGTCCTGGAGGCCAGAGACTAGAATCAGCGGAGCACACTGTCACAAAAAGAGGCCCCCATGAGACTGAGAGAAAAGGCCCATGGAGAGCAAGAAGCTGAAGTAATGAGGCCTGGAGGATAGGAAAGAGACGAATGGATACTTCCATGTGCCTGATTGCCCATAGCTGAGCTCGGGGAGAAAGTTAAGCCTGGAGGAGAAGGCTGAGACTGGCAGAGCCATCATTGTGTCTTGCCACATGGCAGGAGTGCAGGATTGCCAGCAGCCGACCTTTGGTGAGACAGCATCTCTAATGATGCCTTGGTTTGGACACTTCCACAGCCTCAGAACTGTAGGCTTTTAACCTAGTAAATTTCCATTATAAAAGCCAACCCAGGGAGCGGATGTAGCTCAAGTGGTTGAACACCTGCTTCCCATGTATGAGGTCCTGGGTTTGTTCTCTGGTACCTCCTAAAAACAAACAAATGAAAAAAAACAACTCTCATTGGGGAGTGGATGTAGCTCAGTGATTGAGCACCTGTTTCCCATACATGAGGTCCTGGGTTCAATCTCCAGTACCTCCTAAAAAAAAAAAAAATAGCCAACCCATTGCTGGTATATTGCTCCCAGCAGCTTTTAGCAAACTAAAATATTTATCATGGTTGTGAAGATTAAATAAGGCAATGCAAATATATATAGAATTCCTAGCATAATGCTTGACACACAGAAAGTGTGCAATAATTGTAGCTGTTATTACTATTATTCTCTATCACTCTGATATGACCCTATGAATAACTGCTTTTTATGTCCTGAAATTGGGAAAACTGACCTATTTCCGTAACTTCCCTTCCAACCCCTGCCTTAAAAGAGCAGACTGCCTTCCCCTCCTGCCCTTCTGGAAGAGATCTGTCTTCCACAGGTTTCCCAGTGAAGGATTTTCTATGGAGGGGAGAACACACTGCTTTAGTATTTGTGCATGAATAGGGGTAGCCAGAGTGGCAGGCTCTCTCTTGGAGAAACAAGCATACCACTACTCCTAATTTTCTCACTGAAATTGTGTCTTCACTAAATTCTTAGCAATCTGAGGGAAGAGACCCAGTGATACATTACAGAATTTTTACAATGCCTAACAGAATTCTAAGTAACCCTAAACACTCAACAGTAAACACTCATGCTGTGGGCTAATTTGGTAACACATAGTCCCAACCAAAAAGGAAAGGAATCTCTCATCAAGGTCACATGTTAAGATTAGAGTTAGGGCCTGATAGTACACTAAGCACTGTTCTCAACCCTCTGATAGGCTTAAAGTCCTCAAAGCCAATTCCTGCCTTTAAGGAGTGTTTTAGTTTCCTCATTGCTAAAGTAAATATCATGCAATGATTTGGCTTAAACAATGGAAATTTATTGGCTCATGGTTTTGATGTAGGAGAAGTTCAAAATCAAGGTGTCATCAAGGTGATGCCTTCTGTCAAAAGACTGGCATTCTGAGGCTGGCTGCTGGCAATCCTTGGTCCTTGGTTTTTCTGTCACATGGCAATGCTCATGGAGGCCTCTTCTGGCTTCTGGGCTCTGTTGACTTCCAGCTTCTGGCTGTTCTCTCTGTATCTTTCTCTCTATGACCTTCCCTATAAGGCCTTTACTAATAGGATTAAGATCCATCCTGTGTCAGTTGGGCCATACCCTAACTAAAATAACCTCATCAAAAGGTCCTATTTGTAAGAGTTCATGTTCACAAGAATGAATTAAGTTTAAGAACATGTTTTTCTTAAACCACCACAAGGAGCTAGCAAGCAAAATGGGGAATCAAGACAAACCACCACAGAAGTACACAACAGGGATGTAAGCACATGTAGGGTTTGGTCAGTAGTATTAAGTGTGGTTTGGAGTCATTTGCGTAAATGTCCAGTGAATGGGCAGCCAGGTTGAGATAGCTTTACACTTTTTGTTTGTTTGTTTATGGTGGTGCTGGGGATTGAACCCAGGACCTTGTACATGGGAAGCAGGCACTCATCCACTGAGCTACATCTGCTCCCCAATGAGAGCTGATCTGTTTTCATTTGTTTGTTCATTTGTTTTGTTTTTAGGAGGTACTGGAGGTTGAACCAGGGCCTTGTATTTGGGAAGCAGGTGTTCAACCACTTGAGCTCCCCACTTTACACTTTTAAAGACAGGGAAAATAAAGGAGTCCAAGGTCTCTTATCTTTTGTCTACTACCCTCAACTACTTTACAATACTGTGTTAGCTAGTTTTGAGTACAAAAATCTCCACCAGCATAGCAGAATCCCTGAGAGAGCAGATGCAAGGAGGACTATTAGCTCTGACAGATCTGTGACTCTGGTACTTTGATGGAGCTTAGGCTCCATCAAAGCCTATCATCTGAAGGGGAGATTATTTAGGATCCGCTTTGACAATTTAAAGAGACAGGTCCTGCAAGAAAAAGATGAGCAAGGGGAGTGGCTGTGGCTCAAGCAATTGGGTGCCCACCTCCCACATGGGAGGTCCTGGGTTCAGTTCCCAGTGCCTCCTAAAGAAGACGAGCCGCAAGTGGAAGTAGCTCAAGCAGTTAAGCATTCGCCTCCTACATGGGAGGTCCCTGTGCCTCCTAAGGAAGGCAAGCAGACAACGAGCAGACAGATGAGGGAGCTATCTGGGGGGGATAAAAAATTAAAATAAAATAAAATAATTAAAATAAATAAAATTATAAAAAAATTAAGGGAATCACTATTTATTAAAAAACGAGCAGAAAGTGGAAAGGGTGGGAAAGAATGTCACTTCACTCCCAAAATATACAAATTGTAGTTTCAATTTCTCAGGAATCAGGGGAAGCGGATGTGGCTCAAGTGATTGGGCTCCCGTTTACCATATGGGAGGCCCCGGGTTTGATCCCGGGGCCTCTTGGTGAAGGCAAGCTGGCTCACTGCACAGCGTGGTGAGCTGACGGCCTGCGCAGCATGGTGAGCTGGTGCAGCAAGATGATGCAATGAAGAGAGACAAACAGACACAGAAAAATGCACAGCAAATAGACACGGTGAGCAGAAGCAGCAAGGTGGGGTGGGGGGTGGGGGGAAGAAATCAGATTTGACCATTCTAAAATGCCCTTCTGGTGTGTGTTCAAATTAGCAATAAATTTCAACTGCATAAATTCAGCTCAACTGTGCAGTGTACCCATTAGATAACTGTCCAAAACAATCTAACCAGACACACATCATGATCTTTGAATACCCAGGTTCAAAATCTTGCTAAGTTATTTTCAGCACTTGCTTGCATACTACAACCAACAGATTTGAATCTCAGAAGACAAGAAAAAATTAGATCCATGAGTTTCATAGCTAACTACTACCCAGAGAATACTATTAGCTTGCTCCAGATGCTGTCTGCTTAACCTTTTCCATGCCAGGTGGACATAGTCTAAAATAGGCATAGTCACTAAAAGCACAGTTAAAAGGACAAAACATCAGACACAAGAACTTCATGTTTCAACTCTTTGTGCTTTTCTAAGAAGTTTAAGGGTCAAGTCTTCGTAAATGATCAATGTAAAATTGCAATCTGGGCAAAAGAATGAAAGGTCAGAAATGTGGATTATCTTAAAATGGATATAAAATGCTCATCATATATACTGTTTCTGATGTCCATGCACGACCCCTCCCTCTAGTAATTGAACAAAAAGGAAAGAAGGAGATTGAAGTAGAAGGAGACAATATATATGAATATTTAATACAAGGAAAGGTTCTGTGAGAAGTGTGTAAAATTTTAAGAATTCAGCTGGGTAACTCAGGGAACACTATAATATTTTTAAATAGTTCAGGACTTCTACTTCCAATCATGGTAGCATAACTGAGAACTGGGAAAACAACCAGTTCAAATTAATGAAGAGCTGTAAACAGAACATTTCTCAAAGGTTACCATAGGATAACTTGGAGATGTTTGAGTTTTCACCAACCAGAATGGAGAGTCCTTGTTGAAGAGCTGGGCAATCAAAATAGATACCAGAAGAATCACACCTCGTAGTAGAACTACACAAGTCCTAGAGTAAAGGCTACTCAAAACATATCCATATGAAACATTAAAAGAAGACTCAAAAGGATCTCAATGCTCCACAAGTAACTTACTTGCTTCTCTGAATAAAGTCCAACATGATTTAAAAAAAAGACAAGAAAATCTAGCACTGAACTACAAAATATACACAATGCCTACCATCCAATAAAAAATTATCAGACGTGTCAAGAAGCAGGAAATGGTGATCCATAACTAGGAGAAATCAATCAATGGAAACAGACCCGGAAATGAAAGTGATGATGGAATCAGCAATAAGGACATTTAAAGAGTTATGATAAATATGTCCAAGTACTTAAAGAAAACCATGAACATAGAAAATAAAATAGCAAAATGGAAGATATAAGAACCTGATCTTACACTTACAACAACCAAGAGAGGGCTTGATGAAGGGAGAGGTGGCTGAAATTTGATAGGAGAGCAGTGTGCATGAACCACTTACCATCCCACACTTCTCAGCTCCTGTAACAATAACATTAAAAATGGGAAGGACAAAGTTGTATAGGAGCAGAGTATCTGTATACTACTGAAATCAAGTTGTACTTTTCAAACTAGGTTGTTTTAAGTTTATGATGTTAATTGTAATCCCCAAGGTAACCACTGAGAAAATAACTAAAAATATATACGGAACAGAAGAGAATCAAAATGGTTACTACAAAAATCAGCTAAATAAGAAAGAGGGATTAAGAGAGGAACAAAAAGCACATAGGTCATACATAAAACAAATACCTAAATGGCAGAAGTAAGCCCTTTCATGTCAATAATTACTTTAAATATAAATAGATTAAACTCTACAATTAAAAAGCAGATTTTAGCAGAGTACATTTAAAAAACATACACATGATCCATCTATGCTATACACAAGGAACTTACTTTAGATACAAGGACACAAAGACGTTGAAAATAAAATGATGGTAAATGATATTCTATGAATATTCTACTGTAAGAGTTGTAGGCTTCAATATTGTACTTCAGTAATGAACAGAACAACCAGATGGAAGATCAACAAGGAAACAGAGGTCTTGAACAACATTATAAATCAATTAAACCTAACATTCATATACAGATCCTTCTACACAACAGCAGAATAACATTCTTAAGTCCTAAGAAGTTTTAAAAATTGAAATCATACAAAGTATATTTTCTGATTCCAATGTAATGAAACTAGAAACCAATAACAGAAAGAAAACGGAAAAACTCAAACATGGCAATTAACACAAACAAGCAATGAATCATAGAAGAAATCATAAGAGATACTACAAAACATCTAGAACAAAGAAAAACAAAAACACAATATCATAAAACTTAAGGGACACAGCAAAAGTGGTGCTAAGGAGGGAATTTATAGTTATAAATGCTTATATGAAAAATATTTCAGGACCCTTATCTCACACCTTATACAAAAATTAATTCAGAATGGATCAAGGACATAAATATAAAAACTAGAACCATAAAACTCTTAGAAGAAAATGTAGAGAAACATCTTCAAGATCTTGTGCTTGCCATCCCAGAATCCTCAGGACTGGGAATGAACTATGGACTACAGCGGACCTACTGGTATTCTACTATAGACTTATTGTGATTCTAGCAATGGAAGAACTTATATCATTGATGTAGAGGCAGTGGCCACTGGAGGTGCTGAGGTCAGGGAGAGGGAAAACAGGTGTGATACAGGGGCATTTTAAGGACTTGGGAATTGTCCTGAATGACCCTGCAACGACAGATACAGGCCATTATATATCTTGCCATAACCTACAGAATTGTGTGGGAGAGAGTGTAAACTCTAATCCATGCTTAGTGGCAATGCTCCAAAATGTGTTCATCAATTGCAATGAATGTACCACACTAATGAAGGATGTTGTTAATGTAGGTAAATGTGAGCGGTATGGGGAGCAGGGCATATAGGCACCCCCTATATTTTTTATGTAACATTTATGTAATCTAAATATCTTAAAAAAAAAAAAAAGATCTTGTGC
>JAQZBX010061132.1:0-17163 GCA_029593785.1 Cabassous unicinctus
CCTCCCCCTCTCCCTTCTCTTCCTCCTTCCTCCTCCCTTCCCTCCTCTTCCAATTGCTCTTTGGTGAAACTTGTGCTATTAGGAATTGAGTTCTGGCTAAGGACTCATTCACCAAAGGTTGTCTTTGGGGAGGGGGGTGGTTAATTCTTATTAATGATTTTATAAAATTGCCCATAATTTATTACCCAGGCCTGAAGACAATTATGATGTTTAACTGAAAGGTCAAACTATTCTGATAGGTCTTAAAAGCTAAAACACATAGGAGATTGCTATTGAGTCATCCAAAAGTACAATCAAATTAAGGAAGTGAAATTATCTTAATTTTGCAGTCTGCACAACCAGTTTGTTACATTAGGGAAACTTGATATATTTAGACAAAAAGGCACTTAAAAACCGCAAAGCGCCTTGTCAAGAATGGAAAGACAGGCCCTTCTGCCATGCTTCCCAGTGCTGCTTCTCCTTGCAGGAGACCCTCTGAGGACCTCCAGGGGAGCAGGCAGCATGGACAGCTTAGTGTTGTTGGTTTCAGTCTTTGGCTCAGAATGGGCAAAAGGCTGATAAAATGTGCTGATAGCGGGAGAGATTCCATGTTGGAGAAAGTTGGGGAAGGTTTGCGTGAACAAAGTAATGCTACTAATTCTGACAAGTTTATTTCATTTCTTTATCATTCCTTGGAGAACCCATATGTGTTCAGAGTTACTTCCTACTAAATCCTATCTCCTTGGCTTTCACCTATCTCTCGAACTCGTATTAGGAAACTTAGAGGAGAAGTTAGTCATTCGATTCTTTTTAGGTAGAATTGTATTAATATTTACATGTCGAGGTCCATGCTGTTTGGACAATCTCTTTGCAGCTCTTAGAAACTTGAATAGCTGTGTCAAGCAGGAGAACTAAAGAGATTTAGTGTGTGTGTGTGGGGGGGAGGTGTAGGAAAGAGAAAGCATGGACCTCTGTTGTCTTCTGTATTGGAAAGACTCATGACAAGTTTCATGCAATTTTGATGGACTGCATTTGAACTAAAGGTACTTACAGTTCTTCAATATGCAGAGAAGAACTTCTTTCCTCTGATAGTCTCTTCATTCTGATTATGCTTATACTTCAGGGCAAGCAAGAAGCAGCCTGCAGTTACCACCACTCTTCTCTACAGCAGGGCTCTTGGTGCTGCGAGGGTCATGGGCATTTTGTGATGAAAGCGTGCGTCCTCCCATCCCATCTAGTGCACGTCTCCATTTAAAAAGCTGCACATAACCATGCACCTCTGCCTCCCCAACAATTTAAACAAGATTCTTGGCATTCAAGTCTCTCTGAATCCTACCCAGTGGACACCTAGGATTTCAGGGACCAGGTCATGAACCCTGTACTACAGAACCCGTTTCAACTCCTAGGGGAAAAATCTTGGGAGACAGTCCTTAGGCGCAGGATGGGGCCTTCCTGGCATACATGCTTTCTTCCAGCTGATAGATGTCTGCGCAAGTCAAAGTGGAGCTGAGAACTGCTTTCCATCTTCACCCCAGCTCCTAGGTAGGTGTGGCAGTGGGGGACTGTGAGTCGAAGATCTGTGACAATAACACAGCAACGGCATTCTCATTTGTGCCGTGGGGGAAGCAGCTCCCTGGCCTCAAGGGAACACTTTGGACTTCAGTTATGTCCAGCACTGCCATCTTTCTCTCTCCCAAACTCTCTGATTGACCAATTTCATTTTCTGCCTATGGATCAGGAAATACATTTGACTCTTAAGTTTTAGCCGAGATGATTTTAATGGCATATATGTAAATGTTCCCATAAACGAGGAATGGGAAAAAAACGAGAGAATGGATAACAATAGTCAGTGTCCTCTTTTCTTATACTGGAACTTCTTTCGAGTGACATTTGAAATCGAATCTCACTGGCACTATGTCAGTCTGATTGATGTAGACCTTCTCGTAGACTTCACTGGGATTTAGTAAACTTATAATCTAATGGGACTAAAGAGATCATATGAAAAATGTAAGTATTACTGCATAGCCTGTAAGTTTTTAAAGTGTAAAATAACTAACGTATATATGGCTTTCCGTGTCCTGTTTGGTTAATAATATGCCTAATTGACAATGAGGCAAAATGAAGAATTTTAAAAGTGATTTCTTTGATAAAATCCTTTATCCTTTACAAAACCTGCTTGGTGAGGGGTGAGGATTTGTAATGTTTTGTTGCAAAAATGCCTGCTTTCAGATGCATTACGTTTGTGGCAAAGTGGTTGTGTAGGTGGAGTGGGACTTGTGTATTCAGTATTCATCAAAAACCAAACCAAACCAAAAAAAAAAAAAGCCCGCACAAAGCACATTTACGTGCTGTTGAGAAACAATGTGGATGTTGATGAAATCTGTAGTACTAGAGCTATGAAAACATCCTGGCCTGGTGCCTGCATTAACCTCTCCTGAAATTTAGAATTTTACCTTTAAGACAAAATCACTTTTTAATTAGACCGTTAGCCGTGTAAGTCTTGGTATGCTGGGAAGTCATTGGTTACACTGCTGTAAAAATGGTGAAACTCTCGGGATGTTTGGTTTTGTATTCAAACTCCAGACTTCACAATACACTTCAGACTTTGTGGTAGGAAATTTTTGAAGCTTTGAAAGTGTGTCTCAGCAGCCTCTCTAGCTTTGGACAGTTACTGAATGCCTGGCACTGCACATGTGCCAGGCACAGTTCTAGAGTGTTTGGAAGGGAAGTAAACTCCTGAGAATTATGTTCAGAGCTCTCTTTGTAGGTTAAGAAACCGAGGACTTGAGGACTTACTGTGATTCTAACAATGGATGAAAGTATATCATTGATGTGGAGACAGTGGCCACTGGAGGTGCTGAAGGCAGGGAGAGGGAAGACAGGTGTACTATGGGGGCACTTTTGGGACTTGGAGTTGTCCTGAATGACATTGCAACGACAGATACAGGCCGTTATATATTCTGCCATAACCTACAGAATTGAGTGGGAGAGAGTGTAAACTACAATGTAAACTATAGTCCACGCTTAGTGGCATTGCTCCAAAATGTGCTTATCAATTGCAATGAATGTAACACACTAATGAAAGAAGTTGCAAATGTGGGGAAAGTGTGGGGAGTGGGGCATATGGGAATCCCTTATATTTTTTTATGTAACATTTTATGTAAGTTAAGTACCTTTTAGAAGAAATAAAAACTATATTAAAAAAAAAAAAGAAACTGAGGATTTGAGTGGTGTATGCCATCTACACTCAGACGGCCAGGGGCCGAGTGATTGAAATCTAGCATTTTGACTTAGAAAAAGCACTGATTCTATCAGGCCATCCTGCTTTAGTGAAAGCAAATCATAATTACTATACTACACTCCTTAAATGGTAGGAATTTTATAAGTGGGGATCAAAATACAATTTTAACTCATGTTTTAAAAGATCCTCGAAATTAGCATGTTTAAAAGACATTTTCAAACACTGACATTCATGTGATTTAGACAATTTTGTTAAATGCCACACTTCTACCCTCCCAAAATGGAAAAAATATAATCTTAACCTAAAATAAATAAAAAGATTTTAAATGTGTTCTAAGCCATTTAAAGTCATTGGAAGTTAAATCTTGTAAATGGTACTTTTAAAAAAATATGTTTGCTTTAGAGTGCTTTGGAGCTATTTAAAAAAAAAACAACTGAATTTTTACTTTTTCTGATTATCATAGGTAACAGATGGTTTGCACTTAGTTCAGTGAACCAAACAAAAAAAGAGCAGACTTTGCATAAACTTTCTGTTGACCCTGCATTTTCTCTGCACTGAAATGGATCAAGTGAACTTTCTGAATAATGAATCCCATGTTTACATTATTCTGATCTTTTTTGCTACAGAGTACAAAAAATATGAAGGACAAACAACCTAGCATTGTCACTTGAAAAATTACCCTTGTGGATTATTTAGAGTACTTTTTTATTCTTACTGCATTGGTACCTGTAGGTCTGTTGCATGCCCTGGCTGCTTGTAAAAGTGATGAATTGTATCAGTAACTTTAAAACCTGAAAACACAATTAATAGATTGAAGTATTGAAAATTAATTTTTTAAAGAATTTTAAATCTTAAAGCATCAAAAGCCCACATTATTTCTCTAAGCCTGCTTCTGAAAGCACTTAGCACAGTTGCTCTCCAGGAGCTGCCTTTCTGTTGATTCACCATTGTACGTTTTCCTAGTCGTGTGTCAACTCTCGCCGCGTGTGGGTGAGAGGCGGGGAGGATGTGGCACGAGCAGGGAGACTGTCACTACTGGAGCCGAGGTAGGTAGCTCGAGGAGTGACGAGCGCAGAACCAGCTGTTGTCGTTGGTACCAGGAGTAATGAGAAGTTCTAGAGTCTTTTGTTTTAAGAAAGGGGCTTTACTTCATCACATATATATTAATTTTAATGAGTTACATGTTAGGCCAGAGAAATCAGTAAGGTTGAGCTATATAATTTCTCTTCTTATTTTGTATTCATGAATCAGAATTCTGGCCATTTTCAAGAATTGGAAGAAAATTGCTCATTTTATTGAATTAGATATTGTTTCTATTGATGAAATAAAAGGAGAAAAAACGCAAGTATTTTTAATTTTTTTTTTTCTTTCCTCACTGAAATGATATATGTGGAATGATGTTTTTAAATCAGGGAAAGTAATTAAGTGCTTAACTTCAGCCAACTATCTCCTGAAATTATTTCCTGAATTGAATTTTCCATGTCTTTAAAGGCATTATTTACAGTATGGCCAGCTTTTTAGTAAATCATAAAATTCCTTTCAAGCAGAAGCTAACCCCTTCCCATTCCTCACAGGTGTAAGAATGAGTTGGAGATTGTACGTGTGCAGATATATCTGCAGAAGAGTCAAAATGTCCTAACTGGTAGCATGTTTCTCATATTTATAAACAATAAAATACTGAGAATATAATTGCAGAAAAATCCAGCATTTTCTCCTTAAGTTCTTAATCTCAATATTACAATGTCGATTGTTCCAACTCATTATTTCAGCACTTAGGAAGAAGAGGGATAGAATATCAGAGGATCCCTTACATTTCTTTTCTGCCCTAAAGAAGAAAAATAGCAAGGAGCCCATCCTTGTTTATTATTCCTGCTGTTTCCCGTCGGGAGCCTCTTGGCGCCTCTTCTCACCACAGCGGGTCGAGGCCACTCGCGGGTCCCGGGGACCCTGATGCGAAGCTGGGTTTTCCTGGAGCAGCGGGGCGGCTGGAGGCCTCGGAGGCCTCCGCAGCCTGCGGTCGGGAGCGTTCACAGCGCTCGCGGAGCTTGTGCCCTCCTTCCCTCTCGTCCTCCCGCCCTTCCTCGCTCCCTTCCTGCCTTTTTAAATTGGAAGCCCCAGTGGCCCCGCAGGCGCTTCCCGCCGCAGAGCCAGCGGCAGCTGTCCGCGGCCTCCTCGCCACGAGGCGGCGCTTCCTCTCTCGGCGGAAGTTTACCCTGGAAGAACGTTTCCGGGCAAAGGCTTTAGGGGGCCCGCCAGGGGCAGGTGGGGGAGCCTCGGAGCTCTCGTGTCCCCTCCCCCTTATTCTCTTTCCTCCGCTCCCTTTCTGTGAATCCCGGCTCTGAACGCTGACTCGTAGATGACTGACAGCTTCAGAGTGAGAAACAGTGACTTTGGGGGTGTTGTCCGTGTACACCCTCTTGTTAACCTGGCGAGGAAGATTATTTTGTAGTCACTCTTAAAGGACCAGTGTTGGGTTTTGAGATGTCAGCTTCTCTATTAGTCATCAGTTTGAGTCTTTGCTTTTGTAACTTTAAATGGCACTAGAAAGGGCCCAGTGCATGATCTGAGTTACACTGATACAGTCGCTGCTTTTTGAAATCCTGTTATTACATTTCTTATTGTATAAATTGTTCACAGAATAGGTAGAATTCAAGGAATTAGGTTTGTATGCAAGTAATATTTGTCTCTAACGCATTAAGCATTATGTATATATTAAAAGAATCATTACACTTAAAAAACATTTATAGGCAGAACATATTTCAGAGAGCTTTTTCTAGGGTAATAACCATTTCATAAGGACTTACTGTTACAAGGCACTGAACTGGGGCTTTCTATATCCTAAACAAACAAACAAACAAAATACCTCCTAGTTGAAAAAGTTCCCCATTTTACAGTTTAGACTCTGAAAGTTAATTTTTTTTAAAAGAAACTTGGAACCCATAACCGGGTTGTGGAAGTATTTGTTCTTTCCAAAAGCTGTCTCCTGACAAACTGTGAAATATGGAACCCATAATTTCACAGTATTGTCTGCCATTCTTCAAGTAATTATCTTGTTTAGGAATCTTTGGTTCAATGAGCCAAAGATCAGTTTTAAACTTTATGCTCTCATTTTTCTTTCTTCTTAAACATGCGGTCATTCAGTAGTTAGGGAATGGTCACCAAGCACAGAGCTTGCCACGTACTTAGATACAGATACAAATCAAAAAGAACACGTGCTTTGAGCTCCTGGAACTCTGTTCTAGGTCAGACTGGTTGGTGTCTTGGTACCCTGGAGACTAGCAAAGACATGACTTTTTCCAAAAATCCTAGAGACATGCAATCCAGCATCCATCATGAAAGACTAGAACCCCCAAGTGGTTCTGGAGTGAAAATATCTAGCTCTTCTCAACTTCTTAAAGAGTTTTTATGCTTGTTAATTTGCTCTAAACTACAAAAATAAAATCAGGTATTTTCCCTTCATTTACACAAAAAGAAGTTTAAAACCTTGCCTGATTAATTTTCCAAGATTTAAAAAATTTCCATCTATTCTCAGGGTAAGTTGACTTTTGTTTACGTCTGTATAATATCATGCATTCCTGGGCTCATCTCACCCCTCAAATAGCCTTCAGATCGTCTTTGACGTTCCCTACAAGGGCATGTGCTCAGCCTGAATGGGTTTGCTCGGGAGCAGAATCCCCTCTGCACGTCCTGAGGCTTCCTTGGCCTCCCAGAGCCTCCCAGGGATTCTGTCCCAATTCCTGAGTCCAGGCAGGTAACATAGGTGAGGGAAGCAGGTTGGGGAGAAGCAGTAAGGGATTGTGGGGAGCTGTGGGGACCCGGAGAGCAGCAAACCGTGCCTGGGTCTGGGAGTGGTGGACAGTGCAGCGTTTAGGAAGTACCCAGAAGATTCCCTGCACTGTGGGAAGGGTGGACGTGGAATGAGACCGCGGCTGAGGACACCCGTGTTCCTATTCCATACCAGAATGAACAGGCTTGTGAAGCAGCGCCAAATATATTTCCGCTTCTTAAGCATGTGTACATAGAGGCAGAGGTTGGGAAGGTATGGGAGCTGACCTCCAGAGCTGCCTGAATCTTGGAAAACTGAAAGTTTTGCGTTTCCCAGATTTCCCTCCTTTCTTAAAACTACTCTGAGCTGAAAGAAAATTCAGTTTTGATTAGTAGACTGTCCTTTTCTGGTTTCTTCGATTCCTTATTCATACTCATTTACTGTCCTTTCATTCAGCCAAAATGTCTTGTGAAAATGCTCAATTAAGTAGATTCTGCTTTTTCATATTCATAAATCACAACTTTCTTAAGTCTTAAGACGCATAACAGTAATGGGGCAAAAGCAGTGGAGAATCTGCTAAATTTTACTGAAATAAGAAAGTTTCCTGTTTCTGTGGGATCAGAATATTCCTAGTATTTCGTGTTGTAGGAAATTGTTGGATGTATGGTGAGTAGGTATGTTGGTAGAGCTGTTGTTGAAGGTAGTGAGTGCTTGCTGAATTAAATATTTTGCACAGGGCTACAGAAAAAAAGAGAGAGGGAAATTATCGTTATTAACACTAAAATAGACTTGTTGTGCCAAGTGAACCTTTAAACTTAAGAAAGGTTTACCAAATCAATATTTATTTGATCTGAGTAGTGGGTATCTAATGGTGTAATGTCCTTTGACACTTTTCCAAAATCATCAATAATGAGGCCACACCTCGTGGGTTTTTTAATTTTTTCTAGTACCATGAACTTACATGATTGCCACTTTTTTGGAATATGAGGATGTTGGGTGGGATAGGAGGATTTTGGCAACATGGACTTTGGCATAAACAATCTACCTTTAATCCTTCCATTGGTTAATAAATATGCAGAATCATGGGCTAAGATTTAAGTTTTTCAGTCCTAAAAGAGAAATTGCATCATTAAAACTCAGAATCTGAGTTGGCAGATAATCTTAGCTAATACCCTTCTAACCAATCCTCAGCCCACAAAATTTCTGAATCACCTCTTCTGTGTTTAAAGTAATCACAGACATCTGACACTTGTATTGCTGGACAGCCTTTTATGGCTAAGAACACTCAGGGAAGCCTGCATTAGGTGGGGTCAATAGCGTATTCTTTTTGTATTATGTCCTTTATTCCTACTTTTGTCTTTTGAGTAACACAGTTAAGAGTCATTGTCTTCTCGCACATTGTCGTTCAGATAATTGAAGGAAGTTGTCATCTCTTCTCTATGTCTTTTCCTTTTTAGGAGCTGAGAGAAGCTACGTGTAGAAACCATACTGATTTGTTTCTGAAACCTCTTTGCTCTTTGCCACTTTTCTCATTCATTTGGTCCTTCCGACAGTTCTGCAAGGTCTGTTTCAATGAGAAGCGTGGGACTCTAGCAGCTTGCCCAGAGCAGCGTGGCTGGTGGCTCTCAGGACTTGCTGGCTCCACGCAGAGCCAGTGGCCCTTCTCTGGGCCCTGCTTATTAAACCCAAACGCCTGCAGTTTCTTTAATTGTCCTTCCAATGATGACATGGTTTCCAGATTCCTCACCCCATCCTGGTCACTTTAAAAAAAAGTATGATAATATATATATGACATAAAGTTTGCCATTTTAACCATTTTTAAGTGTGCAGTTCAGTGGCATTAACTGCCTTTGCAATGCTGTGCTTCTGTCACCACCTTCCCTCATGAAAACTCTTTCCCATTAAGCAGTAACTCCCCATTCACCCTCCCCCAGCCCCTGGTACGCTGGAATTTGTGTGTATTTCTGTGAATTTGCTTATCCTTGATATTTCATATAAATGGAATCCTAATCTGGCTTATTTCACTTGATACGATGTCTTCAAGGTTCATCTGTTTTGTAGCATGGCTGAAGAGTATAAATAGCACCACCTTTTGTTTATTCAGCTGTCAGCAGACACTTGGGTTGTTTCTACCTTTTGGCTACTGTGAATAATGCTGCTGTGAACATTGGTGTGTAAGTATCTGTTTGAGTCTCTGCCTTCAGTTCTTTGGGTTACATACCTAAGAGTGGAATAGCTAGATCATACAGTAATTCTATGTTTAACTTTTTGGGGAACTGCCAAACAGTTTTCCGTAGCTGCTGCACCATTTTACATTCCCACCAGGAGTGCATGAGAGTTTCAGTTTGTCCACAGCCTCTCCAGCACTAGTTATTTTCCATTAAAAAAAAAAAAGTCATCCTAATGGGTATGAATTGGTGTCTCATTGTGGTTCTGATTTGCATTTCCATAATTGCTAATGATGTTGAGCATCTTTTCATGTGCTTATCAGCCATTTGTATATCTTCTTGGGAGAAATGGCTTTTCAGGTTCTTCGCCCATTTTTAAAGTGAGTTATTTGTCTTTTTGTTGTTGCATTGAAGGAGTTCTCATGGTCACTTTTTAGTGGAGATACTTGATCAGCATTTAG
Source organism: Cabassous unicinctus (assembly GCA_029593785.1). Taxonomy (NCBI): domain Eukaryota; kingdom Metazoa; phylum Chordata; class Mammalia; order Cingulata; family Chlamyphoridae; genus Cabassous; species Cabassous unicinctus. The sequence goes on from JAQZBX010061132.1 coordinate 9,616, forward strand.
GAAAGGATGTGGCTGGAGCCAAGCACCCGTTCATTCAGCAGGTATTTACGAGTGGCTGCTGTGTGCTGTCTAGGTGCTTGGGGCACACCAGTGAACACAGCAGTCCAGCAAAATCCACGCCCTGGGGAGGCTTCCGCTGGTCTCAGACCCCTGCCCCCACCGCCAGCACCAAGTTGGGAACTGAAGCGAGGGACCCAGAGTTACAGTAGTAGCTTCTGTTCTGTAAGTAGTAAATGGGGGCTGGGAATGAAAACTTCAAGCAATACATCTGATCCAATACATCCCTTCAAATACATGTGGATCCCTTCAAATACACGTTCCTTCTGTGTATTAGGAAAATATTGTTGACTTTAAATTAATTATACCAATTTCTTTCCAGACACAAAATGAGGTCCCAGAAAATCTTTTGGTAATAGAAGAGAAAGGTCCCTGATGTTATCAGAGGTAATTTGAAATAAAATCTAAGAAAAGTGAAAACACAAAAGAGGTGATTTGGAAAGCCAAAAGTCTTTATTTGTTCCAAGATAAGAGTTTTGAATTCAGAAATATGGAGAGAATTGAAAATAGTAGATATTCGAGAACCCAAGAGATGGACAAGGAATGAGCTAGATAAATTAGAAAATGCCCAGTGTTTTAAAAAATGGCAAGTTTCAGTAAAAGCAGTGAAAGCCTTTAGCTTCTTATTGTATGAAGGCTTCTTATATTAGGTCATTGGGAAAATGAGGTTTGGAATCATTGTTTTTAATTAGAGAAGTTGTAGATTTATAGAAAGATCGTGCACAAAATACAGAGTTCCCAAACCCACCCCCAGTTTTAGCAGTTTACATTAGTGTGGTACCTTGTTAAACTGATGAGAGCATATTATTATAATGTACTATTAGCTATAGTCCAGAGTTTACATTGTGGTTCACTGTTTTCATTGTACAGGCCAAGGGTTTTGTTTTAAATTGTTTTTTTCTGTCAACATACATGCCACCTAAAATTTCCCCTTTTAACCACATTCAAATATATAATTCAGTGGTGTTATGACACTCACAATGTTGTGTTACCATCACCACTATACATTATCAAAACTTTCCATCACCCCAAATAGAGTATGTTAGACTTTTTCATACAGACGTAGGTCATGCTGTTTATTAAATGATTTTTCTTAGTCCTTAAAAATTGATTTTCTCCACTATTATATTCTAATAACTATTATGTTTTCAGTCTTAAGATTGTAGTGGTTCATGAATTTGAAAGGTTAAAAGCTATTGGAAGTGAGGTTTAACAATTCTGAAGTCTCCCAAGTATATTTTTGGTAACACCTTGATGATGACCTGCAAATTGTCTTTCGTCTGCTGGTTGCTGGGTGGGCCTTTGAGAGCCCGGGACAGCTGGGCTTCTGTCTTCTCCTTGCTTCCAGGTGATATGGCGCAGAGGAGAGGGCGTAGAGTTTGGGGCTACACAGGCCTTACGTTCGAATCTAGCGCTGTTGTTTTGAGCAAGCTTTTTAACATCTCCGAGCCTCCGTTTCTTCCGAAAATGGGACAGTGTTTCTCCTGAAGTGGTTGCGAGGATTAAATAAGATGACATTTCAATAATCTAGCACATAGCGGAAGTGCAATGATTGGCCCTAGTTATTTTCATCTCTCTGTCAGGCAGAATGGCTCTGCTTGAAGGTGGAATCCCTTTGAATTGCTTTTTTCTCCCTGGATGATACTCTCAAATATTTATTCCTTTTTTTTCCTTTTTACCTGACATCCAAAACTAAAGGAAACAACATCCTGCAACTCCATCAATTCATCAGTTCCGAGTTTCTCTTCAGCGTGCTGTATTTAGCTTGGGGATGTCATCATTAGCTAACGTTGGCCTTTGGCCGAGCTGTGGCAGCAAGTTTCTTTCCTTAAGGCACGCGGGATAGTATTTCATCTCAGTTTAGAATGTGCGCCTCCCAGCTGCACTATTTATTGGCAGAGGACTGCCTGTGGTCGCTCTCTGTGATGTGCAGTTAACGCTTTACTCGGGAGATGTTCTGTCTCCTGTACCCAGAGCTCATCGGAAAACTTTGAGTCCTGAGGAAATGTAAACTGCACGCTTATCTCCTTAGATGCGGCAGACTAATAAAAAATGTCAATGACTGCAAAACAGGACCATTAGCCAAAAAAAAGTTTGTTTTGTTTTTTAAATTATACGACCTCATTACATTGCTTCTAACAAGCTAACGCCCATTTTATGTTCTAGTGTGTAGACTCAGCAGACTCCTTTGTGTCCTGACTTTGGTATGTGCTGGCTTTTCTTAATCTCTCTAAGCTCTGGTTTCTCATCTGTAAAGCAGCGGCAGTAAGAGCACCTACCTCCTAGGTTTCTTGGGTTCTTCAGGTGGGTTAATCTGTGTAAGGCACTTAGTCTAGCTCCTGAAGCCTTGTCCGTCCTTGATGTTAGCTCTCAGCAGTAACACCAGAAATAAGAGTCCTAATGGTGGTAGTGTATCCGTGTACATTTTATGAACATGTCTGATTCCAGGAACTTACCAGCACCCTTCCTAAATTTTACAGTGAGGACTGACTGTTGTTAAGCAGTGTTTGGAGGAGTCTGTTTCTTTCCTGTTCCATTTGCTTTTCTCCGGAGGCTGCCCGTTTCGGGTTGCTGAGTGCCAGCCTTGCCGCCCTGCACCCGCCTGGCAGCCCCCACCGAGGCTCTGCAGGCCTTGCAGGGGGGACCTGGATTCCTGTTGCCACCTGCCTCCCTGTCCTCTCCTCAGACCACTCGGACGACTTCTCTCAGTGTCCCCTGCTCTCCGTCTCGCCCCTTCGTTCCCTTCAAGACCGCGTGTATGTATAGGTCCTTAGACTCACTGTGATTCTAGCAGCGGAAGAGCTTTTATCACTGACGTGGAGGCAGTGGCCACCAGAGGCTCTGAGGGCAGGAGAAAGAATAGGGGTCATGTGGGGCATTTTCGGGACATTGGATTTGTCCTACGTGACGTTGCAGTGACGGATACAGGCCATTATATATTTTGTCATAACTTAGAAAATTGTGTGGGACAGAGTGTAAACTAGAATGTAAACTGTAGGCCATGGTTAGTGGCAGTGCTTCAATATGTGTCCATCAATTGTAACAAATGTACCACACTAATGAGGAATGTTGTTGATGTGGGAAAGTGGGGGAGGGGGAGGGAGGGGGCATATGGGAATCCTTTATATTATGTAACATTTATGTAATCTAAAGTATCTTTTAAAATTAATTTTTAAAAATGTATTTAAAAGAAAGAAGTAAAGGGGAAAAAAATAAAAAGAGCACGTATTTGAAGCAGAGGCTAGTTTCTCCAGGTTCCCAAAACAAACAGTCATAGTCAGTTTACCAAGCAGACTCTTTCAGCTTGCTTTCAACACTCCTGACCGTCTCTTCTCCAGAAAGCGTCCCAGAAGATCCAGGAGGAGCACTGCCTCCTCCCTGTGGACCTGGGGACGCTGTCAGCATTCCCAGTCCACCGTAGAACACTTGATGGTGTGGCAAATCTTCTCCTCCCAACAGTGGGTTGGAAGAGAAAGAGTTTCCGTAAGAAGGAATTCTTAGTGATTGTCATAGGGAAACACATGTATTAAAATTAGATTATTCTTAGTTTTGTTTGCTGTTTATTTTAGAATACGGGGCATTTTGAGACTTTGATAAGTGACAAATATGTTTCAAATCTTAAAACATAGGTTATGTGTAAAAAAACAGCAAATGTGTTTTAGGTATGAATCATCAAAGGTAGAAAATTTCCTATTGTGGTAAAAGTTCTGTCAAAATATATTTCAAAGCAGAGTCATCTCAAGCCTGAAGATTCATGAGAATGTATTTTTGGTTATAATATAATATATTCACTTAATTCTTAAATACAAAATTTTAGTACTGTTTTTCAACGAAATGATTACTTTCAATTCAAAAGTTAAACACTATTTCAGTATACCTTTCAATTCAGAGGGTGTTGTGGTCATTTCCGGAGGGGCTGTGTGAAGACACGCAGGGCACAGTTTCTTCCCTCTAGCTGCTCTATCAGTGAGATGATCAGCCTGATTCACGCGGAGCCCCAGTCCAGGGCCTGGGTGATGAGTGCCACGCAGGGAGGCGCGGGCAGGGCATGACAGGCTCCCACAGGAGCGGGGGAGCACTGCCGGTTGAGCGGCTAGACAGTTTCAAAGAGAAGGTGAGATTCGAGAGGGGCCGTGGCAGAGGGGTAACGGTGTGTGCGAGTGGAGATGAGGTTAAGAAGACATTCCCTAGGGGGGCAGCCTGAGCGAAGGACTGTGAAAGTGCTGGAGCTGTCAGAACAGCACAGAATTCTGTTAGACTGAAGGAAGGTGGAATGTAGGGGAATTGCAGAAGGGAAAGGAGAAAGTGGGGGAATAATTATAGTCCTAGCTACATTTATTGAATGCCTGTTATGTAACAGCCACTATTTTAATTACTTGTACTGACTCATTTAGCCCTAAGGGAGATAAAGCTAGAAATAGAGTAGGGTCACAGTTGGACATGGAGTGCTGGGCATTTGTATTTTGCTTGGCAACGAGGTATTTGAATTGCAACAAGGAGTAACAGGAGGTCCTGAGAAGGAATGGCTGGGAGGCGAGCTGGGGCTGCAGCAGTGAGAATGGTGCCTGCTGAAATTTTAGACTGAGGTAATGGGGCATGTTATAACCCCCCACGAGTGGTAGTGTTAGTATTTTCCTATTTACAAAATTCTAAGTCTTCAAGAAGGGAGATACATTTTTAAATAGAATAGTACATTGATTAATTGTATATACCAGTATCGATTAGTGACCACAGCATACAATTTATAAGTATCTTAAAAGCAAATCAGTTCTGTTATATGCTTTAAAGTTATTTAAATCTTAAACTTAGAGCCAAGAGATATGTTACTGAAATTACCTTTTGCAAACCTCTTTCAGGCTTAGCATTTTTAGGTGTGATTTGGTTTTGAAAGAAAAGAAAACAGTGCCGTAATGACATTTTCCTCCTCTGATTTGTTGATTCTATTGGTTAGGCTGGTATATGCAAGGTAAACACATTTTTTCTTATAGTCTTTGCTTTAGTCCTTGAGTCTTTGTAGGATGGTTGTCTTCTAGGAAACATATATTTAAAATATTAAATAATGCATTTTGATAGAGGAAACTAAAAATATAAGTATTTCAGAAAAATGGAGGGAAACGCTGGTAGAATTTGGGCAGTGTTTGGAGTACTTTGAGCTGTGCTCTTTCCACCCACAAAAGGCTTGTAAATGGTCTGCTTGTTCTTTGTGATGGATGGCAAGGGGCAGAGTGCTGTAGGGTTGCAGGAATTTGCATCAGCTTAGTGTGGCAGGACGCTGAGAGCTCCTTGATTCTAGGCACGCTCTTTCTGTCTTGCTGGTTTGTGGGAACGTCTTGGTTAGGGGATTTCACTAAGACAGTGCCCCTCTCTTACCCACCCTCGTCGCTGCCTGCCATCCACTGAGTGCCTCTGCAGGCCTGCCCGTGACTGTCCTGAAGTGGAGCCGGTGGGCGGGGGGCGCGACCCTGGGCTGCTTCGACCTCTTTCCAGCTTCCTGGCAGCCAGTGTCGCCTTAGCGTGAGCTGCTGGGATACGCCTGGCTGAGCAGGAAAGCCCAGGAGGCTAAGCCGCCGAGAAAGCCTGTGTCCCTGTCCAGGAGCGTGGCTAGCAGTCGGCCAGTTCGTAAAAGGAAGAAATCAAACCCAAATGGGAAGGCCAGTTTCTTAATGCCTGTCTCCCCGTTTAAAAGAAGTTTCCAGTCGGGCAGCTTCCTGGGGGAGATGTCGCTGAGTGGCTGCGCGTAGGGAACCTGTGTTTGGAAAGCGCTTCAGCTGTGAGCTGAGGTTGCAGAATTTCGTGGCTGCCACGGCACAGCCCCCAGGCGAGAGGGAGAAGGGCCGCGCAGGGACTCTCCCTGTGCTTCGCCCTGTCTTCTCAGGTGGGGCAATAGGAGACTCTGACGTCACTGTCTCTCTCGCGGTTTTCTGCTGGGCAGGTACGTGACCTCCTGGCTTAAAGACTAGGCTCCCAGTCTCCCTTGAGCTACTGGACCACTGGACCAGTTCTCACTAGTATCAAGTAAGGGAAAGTGTCCTTTGTGATTTCTAGGAAGTATCCTTTAAAAGGGGTCTGTTCTTCACCCTTTCCTACTTCCCTCTGGTTGGAATGCAGATATGAGGGCCGGAATTGAATAGCTCCTTGTGCCACGAGGTGAGTGCTGGGAAACAGGCTGCGGGGAGCCTGCCCGTGTCCTTAACCCGTGGAGCTCAGGCTTCCAGACTTACTTTACATGGCAGACACATACGCTTCTGATTCAAGACACTTCTCTTGGGAATTTTCTCTCACTGACAGCTGAAACAAACCCTAACAAATGTAGAGGACTTTTTGGAAATACAAGTAGAAATGAAGATAGGCGAAAGGGATTTAAGTTTTCAATACAGAATGATTTTTATAGTGAGCGGTGTTAAAGCAAAGCAGAGTGAACCAGTTGTGGGAGGAATGCTTAAAAACGCAGCACATTCATGCTGGGGTGGCTTGTGTGGTTTTTTTGCATAGAAGTGGGACATTAAAAAACTTGGAAGAATTTTTCAAAACCTACGGTTCTATGAAAGCTGTAAAGTTAGTCTGAAGTTTTTCAGTATGCTCATAAACGTGCACGTGTTTGGGTTTTAAAAATGGATTTGTGGCCAACCCCAGTCCAGATGGTGAGTGCGGCACTTCAGGGCTCCATCCCCCAGCAGAAGTCCTGAACAACCAGCAAGAGCTGGCAGAAGCATCTTTCTCAAATCTCCAGAAGACAGGGGACTGCAGTAACAGGCGAGGGCTGCATCAAGGAGGAGGCTACACAGAAGCAGGAGGATCCTGTGGCACCCTACCTGGGCCCCTCTCCCACCCCTACCAGCTTGGCCCGGAGCTAGCCCTGCTGCCAGGGCAGACCCCTGGTCCTGGTTCCGGAGGGAGCAGAGCAGCCCTCGTGTGCCTGCTGGGAGTATGTGTGTTTCCCAGTCTGGCTGCTGGTGGCCTGTGGTAACGTACTTGCTCTGCGTGTGGAAGGCAGCTCACAGAGCTCCCCTACAGACGCTGTGGGAGAGCAGTCAGATCATGGCTGTCCAGGGCCACGGATTGGCGGCTGTAGGACATAGTGCAGTGCCCAGAACCATGAGGCAGCTGTTTCCCAGGGAGGGTGACATTCGTAACGAGGGAATTCCCAGACCACGTATGAATACCCCAGACAAGACACATATGCAAAAAGAATCAGGGGAGGGCTAAACTTACTGTATAGAATGAGAGCTTTGGCACAGGTCAGTCCTCAAGGACTGGGAAAGGTATTTGCTTTTATTCCTTTGTTGTTGTTGTTAGTTTCTGGCATGCAAGAAAAGCTCTGTCATAGCACTTGCTAGAAACAACTTAAGAAACAGACACTTCAGGGTCTTAATTCCAGCAACAACACATCAAAATATCAAAATGTCCATTTTTCAACAAAAGGTTATAAAGCATACAATGGAACAGGAAGTGATGGCCCAGGCAAAGGAGAAGATTAAAGCATTATAAACC
>JAQZBX010061133.1:0-17165 GCA_029593785.1 Cabassous unicinctus
GCGGCCTGGTGGGCTGATGTAGCAAGACCTCACAGCAAGGGGGAGATAAGCAGACACAGAAAAAGCACACAGCGAATGGACACAGCAAGCACAAGCAGCAAGGGGGGGATAAATGAATAAATAAATAAATCTTTAAAAAAAAAGAAAAGAAAGTGGAAAAATTAGATTAATAGTCAAGAACAAGAATGCAAAAAGAATGTCATGAGTTTGCAGGAGTCCTTTTGGCTTTATTTTTCCCATTTTTAAAACAGTATGGAGTGAAAGCATGCCCCCTTCCACATCTGCTCTTAGAAAAGTCTATCTTGAATAGATTTGATTAGCAAAATTTTAATAACGTCCCCTCAAATCCTTGTCCTCTGGTCATTCAATGAAACACTAATCTAGGTACTACTGTGAAGGAACGTTGAAGATGTAATTAAAGCTACTAATCATCAGACTTTGAGACTGAGATATTATCTTGTATTATCTAGGTAGGTACAATAGAATCATATTAGTCCTTAAAAACAGAGGAGGAAGGCAAGAGTTGACATGAGGCAGAAGAGGTTAGTGAGATTTGAAGTATGAGAAGGGCTCAAACTGTCATAGGGGGACACAACCAAGGAATGCAGTCAGTATCAAGAAGCTGGGGATGACCCCAGTTGACAGCAAGGAAATGAAACCTTCAGTTCTACATTCCCATTGAACTTAATTCTGCCGACAACTAAAGAGCTTGAAGCAGATCTTTCATAAAGAAATAAAGAAATTTCTCTTCCAGAAATGAGTACAACCCTGATGACAACTTGAATTTGACATAAAATTCTATCAAAGAACCAACTCATCTATATCCATGTTCAGACTTCAACACATGGAAAGTTTTAGATGATAAGTGAGTCTTGTTTTAATACACTAAATTTGTGGTAGTTTGTTATGGCAGCAAGACAAAATTAATATACCAGATAGAAAATTATCCTCCTGCTGTGTATTCTCCCATACTGATTTATTTTTAATTTTCCTGTTTTTCTGGCAGAATGAGGGTTTGGTAACAAGGTGCCACTATCCTAGACATGTAAGGGTAGGAGAATAGTTAACAATGCAGGCCATATAGTTTAAATTTCTTCCTTATGTTTGGTCGTGGAGACAGACAATTATATATGTTGCTTGAGGAAAAAGTACAGTCAAATCTTAATATGCAATTTTTGCTTGAGAATATTTGTTTCAAGTTATTTTACTCTGAAAAACAACAAATAAATGGCTGTTCATAAGCAAACTATTAATATTTGCCCCATTATATTAAAGTCTTTAAAGCAAGGATCTTAGATTTTTATATTTGTATTTTAGGTAAAAGAACAAGGCTGTAATTGGAGTTGGACTTCTAAAATGTGTACTTGAGAAATGCCTTTAAAATTGTGTTTACTAATGAAGTCCAGACAAGAAATACATGCTTGAAACATGAAAAAATATGACTAAAGAAACTGGATGTATGTGGTTTCAAAAAAAACCAACAAAGCAGTAAAACATTTAAAGGGGATGTGAACAACAGTCTTAAATTTAGCAAAGTGATTAAAATAAGGAATAAATAGAAAAAAATATTGAAAAGTTGATTGAACTAAATAAAAATTATTGAAATATAAAAGCACATTATAGATTCTAGTGCAATTAAATTTGGCAAACAAAAATAAGATTTAAGTGTATTGGGAAATGAATGAGGAAAACAAATAAGGGTAAGAAATTTGGATTAGACATGGAAAAGTGATATAAAATAATCGATTCAGTAAATAGATACATAATGTAAAAGATTCTTTAGAATTAGAGACACTTTAGCTTGTTCATAAAATGATAACTGTTAAGTAATGAGTAAGAATGCAATAAAACCTGTTTAGTTAAAGACGGGAGCTGCCAACTAGCAATGGTTAGTGTTGGCATACAGGGGTTGTAGGAGCCCTGGTGGTGCATCCAGCCAAGCCTTGCAGGACCCACAGAAGTAGTGGAAGTTTAGCAGGAAACATTGGGGCACAGGTGAGCTGTGTATAATGCTGCAGATGGAAGCAAGCTTACTGTAAGAGGAAGGGCTTCTTTTAGACTCTGATTTTCATGTCAAAAGGGCCACAGGAATGTTACAGCCAAGCAGCAGGTTAACAGAGGAATCATGGATTCTGGGCAAATAGCAATGTCATGGCCAGAAGTGACCACAGAGTGCCCTCCAGTGCCCTCTCCTGGAAAAGCTTAACATAACATTAACATTAAAGAAGAAAGGATAAAAGGAGTTTCACAAATTATGAGAGAGCATATATTGAAGTGTGAAATGTGTGTTTGCAGTCAATAGACAATAATTTGATAATTGACATACAATTAATGTTAATCAAGTAAAAAATTGTTAGCATTACAAAGCTTGAAACTGAGCTACCAATTGAATCAATCCCAGAGTAGATTAAGTTGAACTTCACAGAGCCTAATGTCTCACCAAAAGCAATATACATCCTTTCAGAACTAAGGTAATATTATCTCTTCATTTTAAAAATTATATGATTTATATTATTAAATTAAAAATTACAAGACTAATTTCCAATTTAAAAAGAGAGAATAGACATATTTTTCCTTATTGTTCCTAAGTAAAACTAAAACTTTTGGCCATTTTATATAAATCACAGTTAAGAATCTGAAAGGAAGAGAGTAAAAGATGGATGACCTAGGGGTCTTGGATGAGGAATGACAAAATGGTGAGGTTTTTGTGTTTCATTTTGTCTCATATAGCCAACCCTTGAGCTGAAGAAACAGGCAACCTGGAGGAAATAATGAGCACAGATAAAAATTGTCCCAACCAGAGCCTGCTTCCTCTAGCCACAAGTCCAGGAAAGAAGCATCCTAGCATACAAAAAGACTTATAGACTAAAATTTTATATTATTCTACTTCAGCACAGCAAGGCAGAAAAAAATGAAAACCCGCATCTCCTTTTTCAAACAAAAGCCAAGTGGAAAACCAAGATTGTTATCCTCATAGAGCTGTAATAACTTTTCCTGAAGAACCTGCCAGAGTGTTGACAGAGAAGGTCAAGTAGGGAACTGGGACCTATATTCCCTCTGGCTGAATATAACCTCTCTCTGATCCATATGTCAGTGGAGACCATGAGTGAGCCAGTACTTCCACTCTCATGCAGCACAAACAAATTTCCTTTTCCCCTTTCACTTGCAGTGGTGCTGTCAGAGGAGACCTAGTGGGTTTTTAGGACTTTTACCATTGCACAGTTGTAATGAAGACATTTGATTTCAATGTCTCATGTCAAACAAGAAACACCATGTACATCAAGAGTCATGAGGAACATATTCAGGCTTCAGTGAATGCTGAATGGGGAACATGAACTTCTCCCTATATCAGACAGTAATGAGCTGGAACTTCCTTTTCTTCCTCTGATAGCACGACAGTCAAGAAAAGTAAAATGAAACAGTAGGTTTACATTAAGGTCCAGAGACTCAGAACATAGTATGAAATGTCTAGGTTTCAATAGAAAATCACTTATTTTTCAAGAACCAGGAAGGCCTCAAATTGAATGAGAAAAGATTATCAATAGTTGCTTATAAGAAATGGTAGATATGTTATAATTAACTGACAAAATTTTGAGTTGCCAGCATAAGAATGTTTCAAAAAGCAATGAGAACATGTTTGAAACAAATAAGAAAAAAACAACGAATTTCAGCAAAGAAATAGAAAATCTCAAAAAAAGGAACTGGAGATATGAATAAGAACCTAATGAAAATTTTTGAGCTGTAAATTACAATAGCCTAAATAAAAAGAAAAGTGAATGGGTTCAACAACAGAATGGAGGTTTCAGAGGAAAGAATCAGTTAAATGGAAGATAAGACTTTGGTAATAAGACTATGTTACCAAATATGAACAACAGAGAGAAAGTACATTGAAGAAAAAAAATTTTTTAAAAAGAACAGAGCCTCTGAGATACAAAGAACTATAAAAAAAGTTCTAATTTTTATTATTTTTTTTATTTTTGGGGTCCCTGAAGAAGAGGAATAAATGGTTGGGGATGAAAAAACACTTGAAGAAATAATGGATGAACCTCCTAAATTTTGGCAAAAGACATAAAACTGGAATTCCAATAAGTTGATCCCACTTAAAATAGGATAAATTCAAAGGAACCTATGCCAAGATACATTATAATTAAAATTCTGAAAACTAAAAGCAAAGGAATTATCTTGAGAGCAGCCACAGAAAAATGGCACCTTACCTATAAATAAAAACAATTAAAATGATAAGATTTTTAAATCAGAAACCCTGATATCAGGCCAGTGGAAATTAGCACAATATTTTTCAAGTGCTGCAAGAAAAGAGCTGTCAACTCAGAATTAATATACAGTATAAATATATTTAATGTAGGAAAGAGAAATCAAGATATTCTCAGATAAAGGAAAATGAAGAGAATGTGTCACCATTAGAACTCCTCTAAAGCATGGCTAAAGGAAGTTCTATAAACAGAAGACAAATTATGAAAGTAAGATACTTGTAACATTGTGAAAAAGAAAGGACATGATACATAAATATATGGGTAACTAAAATAGTCTTCTTCTTTCTAATGAGTGTTCTAAATTATGTTTGACTGTTGAAGCAAAAATTAGAACAATTTCTGATGTAGTTTAAGTGGATGTAGAGGAAATAGTTAAGACAATTATATTATGAAAAGATAGAGAGATATAAGGGGGACATGTTTTCATACTTCACTAGAATTAATAATTTGATACCAGTAGATTTTGATGTTATGCATATGTAATATAATACCCAGAACAACTATGAAAAACAATAGAAAGAAATATGCTAAAAACCACTACAGATAAAGCCATATCAAATTCTGCAAAATGTTGAAGTAACTACAGGAAGGCAGAAAAGAAAATAAAGGAAAATAGAGATGAAAAAAAATTAAATGACAGAATTAAACCCCAAAATATCAGACTTGATACCAAAAGTTAAATCTATAAAAATGTATAATTTGGACTCCATAAAAACTAAAACTTTTTGTTCTGTGCAAAACCTTATTAATAGGATCAAAAGGCGATTATTATATTGGGAAATAATGTCTGACAACCACACATCTCTAGGCTATGTAAAGAAATCTCAAAATTCAATAGTAACAAAGGAAGTAATCCAATTAGAACATTGGAAAGGCATGAAGAGTCATTTTACCAAAGGAAATACATAGATGGCAAATAAGTTTATGAAAAGATGTTCAGCATAGTTAGCCACTATGGAAATGCAAATTAAAACCATATGAGATATTTCTTTATACGCATCAGAAAAGCTAAAATATAAGAAAAAAATAGTGAGGCCATTAAATGCTGGTGAGAATGCAGAAAAACTTGACCTCTCCTATGTTTCTTGTTGGAATGCAAAATAGTGCAACCACTTTGGAAAAGAGTTTAGCTATTTCTTTAAAAAGCTACCTTTTAAATTGCAATTGCAGATCTGGGCTTTTATTGCAAATAAGTGAAAATTTTGTTCATGTAAAAACCTGTACACAAATGATTATAGCAACTTTATTCATAATAGCTGAAAACTGGAAGCAATCCAGATGTTCTTTAATAGGTGAACAATTAAGCAAACCATCATGCATCTACGTCATGGCTTACTTCTCAGCAATAAAATGAACAAATTATTGATATATGCAACAAGCTGGATAACTCTCCAGTGAATTATGATAAGAGGAAAATTCTAATCCCAAAAGGTTACTTAGGGTATAATCCCAATATGTAATATTTTGTCATTCATTTAACTAAATTATAGAAATGGATAGTGGTTTACAGGGGTTTAGGATGAATTTGGTTTAGGAAAATATCGGTGAAGTTATAAAAGGGTAACTTTAGAGATTCTTGCATGGATGGAAATGTTCTGTATCTTAATTTTATCAATGTTAATATCCTGGCTGTAATGTTGTTCTACAGGTTTTTAAAGTGTTGCATGGGGGTAATCTGGGTAAATTGCATAAGCATCTCTTCGTATTATTTCTTACAACTAAAAATAAGTTTATTATTTCCATAAATAAAAGATTTATTTTTTTTAAAATCACCCAAAGCACAAGTAACACAAATATTAGATAAATGAGATTTCATCAAAATTTTTTAAAAATGTTCATTAAAGGACTTTAACAAGAAAGTAAAATACAACTTGCAAAATGGAAGAAAATCTTTGGGAACCACATATCTGATAAGGGTTTAATATTTTGTATATGTAAAGAACTCTTACAAATCACCAATAAAAAGACAAAAAAAAAAACCATTAAAAACTACTTGAATAGATATTTTTCCACAGAATATATACAAATGGCCAATAAATCCATGAAAATATAATCAACGTCATTAGACATTCAGGAAATGCAAATAAAATCCATGATGAGAATCTATTTCAAAACCACTAGCATGGCTACTATTAAAAACAAAACAAAACAGAGAATATCAAGTGTTGAAGAGCAAGTGGAGAAATAGGAACATATTTACATTGTTGGTAGTAATGTAAAATGGAGCAAACACTGTGGAAAACTGGTTGCTCCTCAGAAAGTTAAGTTCAGTATTACCATATGACCTGACAATTCCACTTCTAGGCTTATACCTGAAAGAATCAAAAGTAAGAACTTGAATAAATATTTGCACAACAATGTTCATTGTGGCATTATTCGCACTTTCCAAAAGGTGGAAACAACTCAAGTGTCCATCCGCAGATGAACAGATAAACAAGATATGGTATATAAATACAGTGAAATATTATTCACCACCTAGATGAAACTTGAAGACTTCCTATTGAGAGAAATAAGCCAGACACAAAACAACAAATATTGTATGATATCACTTATATGAAATAATTAGAATAAACAAATCAAGGGAGGCAGGAACAAGAATGCATCTTCTCTTTCCGCATTAGATATAGGATAGTTTTTTCTTATCTGTCTACCAGTTCTCTAATGTTCAGTCTATGACAAATATTCTTCTGAACTTTTATTTTAGTTAGTGCTATTTTCCATTTACAGCTGTTGTTTTCTGATAATTGTGACATTTTAATTGACACAGTTCTCTGGTACCTGCACAAATTTAAAGATTTTAATTACTTTATTTAATATGATAAACACACATGCATTTAATAAAAGTAATACTGATTGAGGGACAGCTCTGTTTTTGATGTATGTGTTTTTTTTCTTGGTTTTTATATTTTCTGGGTTAAACATGACTATTTATTATCTTTGAATTATTGTTGTTCTCTGCTATTGAAAAATTATACCTTCTGGCTCTCCAAAGCCTAGAATAAATATATCCTCTTTTAGGGGAGCTTTATGCTTTGTTCTGCCAGGCACCTGGGACAATTTCCAGGAAATAGCAATTTAGACCAAGACAAATGTCAAAGAAAATTTTATTATAACTAAATTATGCCTTCCTGGGCTGCCACATGATTGTAAGTCTGGATATTGATTGAATTTTTTTTTTCAGGGAATACCCCTCCGATTTTTTCCTCCTCTGTTCTGCTTGAGACTAGACAGCCTTTTTTCAGCAATTCCCTCGGTTTGGAATTTGTGTGTGTGTGTGTGTGTGTGTGTGTGTGTGTTAGAAGCTGGATTGGACTTCTTTTGCCTTCACCCTGAATGTTTAGTCATTTGGAGGCCTAGAGCAATGTTTGGAGTGTCCCTTATAATGCTTCCCATTTCCTTAGTCCGGGTACTGATTTCTTCCTTTTAGCCCACAAGGCCAGCATTTGAATTTAAAACATATCTTAAAACCATCTTATTTAGTATTGGCACATGCCATCAGGGCATATATTAAGTTTTTGCTCATATAATCAATTTATCTTTGATTGCCAGTATTCATGAGGAAATTATCTTCTTAGATATTCAATTAATCTTACGTATTTCAAAAATATTTTATTGATCACTGTCTTTTGTTTGCAGAGTGAAAGTAAAACCTTCAACTGCTATAAGTTGAAAGTTGACTACTTCATCTACATTCCTAAAATATAAATTTGCAAGTTTATAAAATTTTCTCCTTTATTCCTCTGAACACTATGCTACATAGACGCTCATCATTTAGTCAGAGAATACTGTCAACCACAGAATGACATCTCTTCTTTAGTTTTAACTTTTTCAAACTTCATAAAGATTTATACAACTGGTCTGCTCAAATGTCTCTCTGGCTGTAAGAAATTATATGGTGACAGACGATTTTTGCCTAAAGTCTCCAATATTTCCTTTTAACCTTTACAGAATAAAGTGACATTTTGTTTAGGAAATAATGAACCTTGCAATTATTTCCTTTTCTTTTTGCTGAATGAAATTAACAGCAAGGAAAATTAAAAACTTGTTTGTTTAAAATGAAAAGAAATGCTAAAAGCCTGTAAATACTCTTTTAGTATGATTTGTCTTTCCATCTCATTTTGTTCAGGCTATGCACTTGTGCTTTGGGAAGTCACCAACACCTTTTCCTCGATCTTGATCTTGATTGTGCCTTTGCAATTTCATTCTACTCTGTCTCCCCAGTTGCTTCTTGTTGAATATTCCTGCTGCAAACCAGATGTTCACCTTCATGCTCCCCACTTTGTCTGGTTACCTTTACAAACATATTTAATTGTCCCATTTCTCATGTGTTTGTGCCAAGGATATACCTGACAGATTAGCCATAATAGGTCCAAAAAGAAATATATTCCAATTCTCACTAGTGTCATCCAGATTCTTAGTTTTAATTAAATAATTCAATTTTTAAGTTATTTAATTTTCAGTTAGTTTATTCAATTAGTTTTTTTGTGTTATCCAAAATATTAATTTTTTCAGCATCCATCTGCACATAGCTAAGATTTTTTTTCTAGAGCAAAACTTCCTCAGTTCATCTCTTACTTCCAGAATTTAGTAGCTTAACTTTAGGAAATTTATTAGCTTTTCAGTGCTCCAAATTCCTCATCTATAAAAATATGACATTAATATATATCTCATAATGTTAATTTGAGGATTAAATACATAATCCTTACATACTGAAGAAAACAAAAGTTGTACACAGTAAGCCCTGAAGTGTTAGCTGTTATTATGATTTTAGTGTACATTTACTATAATTTTGTTATATATTACACAATTACACAAAAGATCATACTTCCATTAATTTGTACTCTTCATCTATTATATTATTAAATACAATCATTTTATAATTTAAAATATATATTCTGCACTTCCATCAAAACAAACACCTTACTAAACAATAGCCTCTCCTGAGTAAGTTAACTATTAAAAGTGAATGAATAATTTCAGTCAAGTTTTGGTAAAGATTGTGAAATGCTAGATTTTCCTTATTTTTATTTTAGAACACTCATCAATTTATTAAATAGCAAACTAGATATTTTTCTCTCTAGATATTGACCTTGATGAAAATCTTTTAAAGATATAATTTAGATTCATTTTACCTAAGTGACAATTTCTGACCCACGAAAGCTGAATAAGATTCAATAATATAAGCCATTAATTACCACAACCTTATTTAAGTGCCTACTGTATTTAATCTTGATATGTTAATATAATATATCTTGTAGGAAATAAACAATAGGGTTATAGTGGTAGTGTGGATGGAGATAAAATTGTATGCAGTCTGGGTTCAGACACAAGTGGAAGGAACAGGAGGTGAAGAACACATTAGTGAATGCAGTTTCTCTGAGTGGTTTGAATCTATTTGTGCACAGAGTCCTCAGCAGATTTCAATTTTGATTGATATGTTGAAAATGCTTGTGCCACATCAAACAAATATGGGCATACATGTGTTTTAATTTTGTAAACACTAATTCATCTTGAAAGAAGTATTTTTCTTAAAACAAAATAACTCTTATTAGATGTCTTAAAACTGAAAAATAGTCTGATTTTTTTCAAAAGCAATAATTGAAAAAAATCACTGCTTATTAAATTCACCTATAACATTATTATAGGGTCTTTACTATGCTGTTTCAAGGGAAGCTTCAGAAACTTAATAAACGGTATATAAAACAACAAAAACAAATTACGATTTTTCCGTGGTACTCTACTTTTAAGCAGAACAACACTGAAGCTTTTTTTTTTTTTTAACTGTGAACCATTGTTTTTGTTTTGTTTTGTTTTGTTTTTTGTCTTTATTTATTTATTTATTTTTATATTTTAAAAGATGCTTGGATTACATAAATGTTACACAAAAATTACAGGGATTCCCATGTTCCCCACCTCCCACACCTCCCATAACCTCCCACATAAACATGTTTCATTAGTTTGGCACATCACCTGCAATGGATATACACATCCTGGGGCTTTGCCACTAAGCATGGGCCATAGTTCACATTGTAGACCACACTCTCTCCCACACAGTTCTGCATGTTATATGCTGATGTAAAATGGCCTATATCTGGCCTTGTAATGTCACTCAGGATAATTCCCAAGTCCCAGAAACACTGCAGATTTACCTATAATTTTGGAATTTAATAATGGTAAGAAAGAACATAAAAATTCTCCATCCTTAGAATTTTCAAATACATAAAATCCACTAGCAACTGCTGCTGTCTCTAAATAATATAAGAAAGTTGTGTATGGATAAATTTTGGTATGTTCAGTTTTCAAAAGTCAGAATATCCAATCGTTTTAGATGACTAAACTCAAATTATTATAGTAGGCTTTTTTTTTTTTTTTGGTCCATAAGCTTAAAATTTGTAGTGTACTGTAAATAATACATATTATTCATTCAAATTACTCAAGAATAAGCATTTTGAAATGTAAAATGTGAAGGAATTAATTAGATGATCTAAAACATAACTAGGGATCCTGGATAACTCTTCACAAAGACAGCACAACCAGAGAGTTTTGGAACACATTTTAGAAATATCAATCAACTTATAAGCTTAAAAGCAATTTTATCTATTCTCAAGATAATTAACAAATACATTGAAAATTCAGTGAAGTCTTTGAATCAGTTGCAAAGAAAGGATATCATTTTCTGAATAAAAGAAACTGAAACAGTTTTACAACAGTTTGAAAAATTGAGATTTTTAAAAATAATTATTTTATAAAGGAAAGTAACTTATCCTCCCTAAGACAAAGAATAAAATTATGTAGTTTAAAAAATTGGATAGAAAATAAAGAAGGAAAATATTGTTTATATAATTCTACTCAGCCACCTATCAAACTCTTTGATAATCCCTTTCTCCATTTTCTCTTCATTACTGCCTAATAATTTTGAAACCACAGTTTACTTTTACTCCTTTAGAAAAATGTAATCTATTTGTAAGAATGACAGAAGTCATGGAAAATTATTCATAGAACAAAAGTTGCTTGAGCTTTTCACTTCAATCTGCCTTAAATGAAAAAAAAAATCTTTTAAATTTTTAATTTTTATCTATTAAAAGCAAAAACACCTACATCAAATCATATATAAACAAAATATCCACATCTGTTTATATTAACCAACAAAGTCTATGAACTTATAAATAACAAAAAGAAACCAATGACTATGGTTAAAGTTATATCTTAAAATACTTATGTTGTTTTTTAAATACTTATGTCTTTTTGGGGACACTTCAGATAAAGAACTCTACCCAGTTGTGGTGCTGGATATGAAAAGGGAGTAGTGGAAGAAGGTAGTTATAAATAATAAACCACAGTATTATGGACAAATGCAGAATGGAAACTGCAAAACCTAACCATATTTTCTTTTTTATACCAATTTATAAAGAATACATTAGTGATGGCTAAATTTATAACTTATTGCTTAAATTACAAACTATCTAGATAGAATATGCAAAAATATTAAAATAAAAACCACCTGAAACTGTTGTGTTGAATGGCAGAAATCAAGATCTTAATAAATTCAGAATCAAAACATGTTCTTGAATCACAAGATTTGGTATCATAAAAATGTCTCATTTCCCTGAAATTAATATAATTACGTGATTATATTTGAAGAACTTTTCTAGAAAATGTGTTTAAAAATTAATCCAATAATTGCATAATTTATATGGTAAAAATTTGGTAGTTTCTGAAAAGCTATTTAAAGAGTAAAATAAATGAAGTTATGCCTTAATTGATTCAAACATAATATGGAAGATCTCAAAAAACGTAAAAATATATGAAAAGAGTGGCATGCCTATTTAATACAAAAATAACAGGTTCCTAAAAAACGTTTTGGACTAATTGAGAATATATCTGGAATAAAAAACAAAACACATCTACAAAAGAACTAAGGTAAATTTCAAATCAATAAAAATCTAAATGTAAAACAAACCAAGCTATTCAATTATGATAAGAACTCTGTGAAATCAATAATAATAAGTAGGACCTGTTTTAAGCAACGGTAATTTTTCTGTAAAGCAAAAACTCCATAAACTAAAACAAACAAAAATAACTATAAAGCAAGAGAAAATGTTTTCATCTCATAACTCTCAGGTTGGATTGCTATACTAATTGAGTTATATATCAGAATATAGTATAATGTTGTACTTAAAAGGATGTGCTCTAGGATAGAGCTGTGTTGATTTATATAATGGCTCCATTCATTAGTTTCTTTCTTTTTGTAATTTTTTTGCTGATGTCAAGCATCTGATTATGATGATGAGTTTACTTTGATGCTCAATTTCTCTCTCTTTTATAGGGATTTAGTGGCAGGAGTCTGTGTGTTACTGCTGTTCTTTGATTCTTGGTTCAAACTGTTCTAGGTCTTTAGGATTGTTTATGTTAGTTGCACAAATCTGGGCGATGGACCCAGTAACGGCTTGCAGACCCAATTCCAAGGTCCTTGGGGAGGGAAGCTGTAAGGTCAGAAAAGGCTTTGTTCCTTATTTACTTTTTTCACAAATCAATTTTATTGATACTTATTAATAAAGCATAAATCCATCCAAAGTGTACAATCATTGGTATTTGATATAATCACATAGTTGTGCATTCACTGTTTCAATTATTTTTAGAGCATTTTCATTGTTCCAATAAAAAAAAATGATAAACAAAAAACAAAGAAAACTCATCACCTCTCAATCTCTCCATGCTTCTCTTGCAGTACATAGCTGCTACTGTTTACTTCTCTCTAGTATATTTGTATTTATATTTTGTCAAAACAGTCTTATATATGCAATATAACCTATATTTATATGTTACACGAGGTTTCACTATGTTATATAATCCCACGTTATATTTTTTTAGCTTTCCTTCTAGTAATATACCTGTCCTTAGACTTTCCCTTTCAACCACTGCCATACCCATATAACAGCTCTGTAGTCACAAACAACATGATGTTCTTTCACCATTTCCATTCATTTCCAAAGATTTACAAGTAACTTTTTAACCAATTCTGCAGAGATTAACTCTCAACTTTCCCTTCTCTACCTTCATTCTATTTTCTGGTGACCTGGATTCTAATTATTAATTCCATGAATTTACATAATAATTTAACTTCATAATAGCACAATCATACAATATTTGTCCTTTAGTGTCTGACTTGCTTAATTCAACATAATGTCCTCCAGATTTATCCATATTGTCATATGCTTCATAACTACATTTCTTCTTGCCACTGTATAATATTCTATTGTGTGTATACACCACAATTTTTTTATCCTTTCATTGGTTGATGGACAAATGGATTGTTTCCAACTCTTGGCAATCATGAATAACACAGCTATGAACATTGGTGTGCAGATGCCTATTTGTGTCACTGCTCTCAGTTCTTCTGGATATATACTAGTGTGGTATTGCCAGGTCACATAGCAAATCTATAGTTAACTTCCTTAGGAACTGCCAAAGAGTCCTTGTATTAGTCTGTCAAAGGGGTCCTGATACAAAGTACCAGGAATCTGTGGGTTTTTATAAAGAGTATTTATTTGGGGTAAAATCTGACAGTTTCAAGGCCCTAAAGAACCCAACTCAAGGTTGCTTTCTCACCAAAGTCAGGTGCCATATGTTGAAGGACAAGGGCCGCTGATCTGTGTGAGAATTCAGCTTCCCCCTTTTGCCTTCCTCTCTCTCAGCTGCAGCCTGGCACAGGGCTTGTCTCTCAGGGCTTCCTCTCTCTTGGCATAGGGCTTGTTTCCTTCCTGACCTTCTCAGCTGTCCTGTTCTTTTTCAAGATTAGCTGTAAACTATCAAGTGACTGGTTCATCACTGTGACCCCAGGATTAAAAATGAAAGAGCTCTCTCTCTTCACATGTGACTTCTTAAGTGAGTATCTGTTTAAATCACCCACCAAGGGGTGGGGACTCACCCTGAATTATGCTTTACTGACATAGCCCAATCAGAAGTCCTAAATAGATTTTATCAAGAGAATTTAATCAAAGGCCCCTCACTGAATTTAATACATTAAAGGGTATCCCACACAGAGGAAAAGATTAGTTTACAAACATAATCTTTCTCTTTTTGTGATTCACAAAAATAATCCCCAAATGACACAGTCCTCCACAGTGGCTTTACTTTCTATATTCCCATGAACAGTGAGTAAGCATAGGCTCGTATATTTTTTATTCATTCTATCAGTCTACATCTTTGATTGAGGAGTTCAAGCCATTAACATTCAATGTTGTTACCAAAAAGGCATTACTTACTTTATCTAATATATCTTTTGGCTCTCTGTGGTCACATCATACTATTGTCTGTCTTTTTACTCTTTAATTTATCCTTCCTAATAATCTTTCTGCCTTCTTCTCCAAGTTTCTCATCCTTGTTTTTTCCTTTCAGGCTGCAATGCTCCCTTTAGTATCTCTTGTAAATCTGATCTTCTGGTAACATATTCTATCAGTTTTTGTTTGTTTGTGAGGACTTTGAACTCACCCTCATTTTTGAAGGGCAGTTTTGCCATATACAGAATTCTTAGCTGGCAGTTCTTCTCTTTCAGTAACTTAAATACGTCATACCACATTCTTCTCACTTCTTTGTTTTCTGAAGAGAGGTTGGCACTTAATTTTATCGAGTTTGCCTTGTATGTGATGCTTTGCTTTCTCTTGTTGCTTTCAGAATGATATCTTTATCACAGATATTTGTCATTCTGAATAGTAGGTGTCTCAGGGTAGGTCTATTTGGATTTATTCTGTTTGGGGTGCATTGACTTTCTTGGATATTGTTATTTATGTCTTTCATAAGGGATGGGAAGATTTTGGTCATTATTTCCTCAAATAGTCTTTCTGCCCCTTTTTCATTCTCTTCTCCTTCTAGGACACCAGTAATGCATATGTTTGTGCATTTTGTGTTGTCATTCAGTTCCCAGAGATCCTGTTCCATAATTTCCATTCTTTTTTCTATCTATTCTCCTGTCTTTTCCAGGCCAGATGTTGTGTCTCAAAATCACTAATTCTGTCTTCAGGTAATTCAAATCTGCTCTTATGTACCTCTAATGTATTTTTAATCTCATCCTTCATGTCATTTCATTCCCTTAAGATCTGTTACTTTTCCTTGCTGGCTTTCAAATTGTTCTTTTTACTCACCCTGTAGTCTTCTTAATATCCTTTATCTCTTTAGCCCTATTTTATTTCAATTATTTAAATTGATGTAGGTTATGTAGGGCTAGGGAAGGATATAGGGATTGAGGGGTGACTGCTAAGGGGTAGAGATTTTTCTTTTTAGAGTAATGAAAATGTTATATACTTGATTGTGTTGATGAATGTACAACTTTGTGATTATACTAAAAGCCATTGACTGTGCTCTTAAGATGGATTTATAGTATGTGAATATATCTCAATATAACTGCTTAATAAAGGAGAAGGAGAGATGTTAAGATATGTAGAAAACTATGAGTGTGTTGTTCTGGAAGCAAAATTAAGATGATTAGGAAGATGGAGTTACAAATTGTGCAAATGCCACTAAGAGGTTAGTATGACTGGAACTCATAATTATTTATTAAATTTAACGATATGGAGGCATCTAAATGTAGATGAAAGCAGTTGTCCAAGGGATGCAAGCAAAGCCTCAATGGAGTAGAGTATGAGAAAGGCTTAAAGGAAAGGAGTCAAATACAGTGAATATAAGCAAATCTTTTTGAGAAGTTTTAGTGTAAAGGAGGAAAGAAGTAGGGCTGCACCAATTACTTGAATAACAACTGTTTATTTCATGGCCATGATAGCAAGTAACCACTGATATTAAACCATCACCAGCATCCATTTCCAAACCTAAATAGAAATTCTGCACAAATTAAGCATCAGCTCCTATTCTCTACACCCAATCTATCCTCTTGTAACCTATATTCCAGATTATAACTCTGAGTTTACTTATTATAATTAGTGAATGTCAGTGAGATCATACAACATTTTTTCCTTTTGTATCTGGCTTATTTCACTGAGCATAATGTTTTCAAGATATATCTATGTTGTCTCAGGCATCAAGACTTCATTTCTTTTAACAGCTGACTAATATTCCATTATGTATATATACACATTTTAATTTTGTATCCCTTGGTTGATGGATACTTGGGCTGCTTCCGTCATTGGCAATAGTGAATAATGCAGCTATGAACACTGGTGTGCAAATATCTGAGTCCCTGCTTTTAATTCCTCTGATTATATACCAAGTAGCTGGTCATGTGTTAATTTGACACTTAGCTTCCTGAGGAACTTCCAAATTGTCTAACACATCAGCTGCACAATTTTACAATCCCACCTGCAATGAATGAGTCTTCTTATTTCTCCACATTCTCTCCAATACTTGTAACTTTCAAGATTTTTAAAAAAATTTTAGCCAATCTAGTGATTGTGAAATGATATCTCATTGTGGTTTTGACTTGCATTTCCCTAATAGCTAGTGATGTTGGCCATCTTTTCATGTGCTTTTTAGCCATCTGTATATCATCTTTGGAAAAATTTCTATTCAAGTCTTTTGCCTATTTTTAATTGGGTTGTGTGGCAGTTTGAAATTATTGATGAATTCCAAAAAGAAATACTGATTATGTTTGTAAACTGGTCTATTTCTTTGAGTTAGTGATACCCTTAAATTATATTGGATTCAGAGATTTCACCTTTACTTGATTAAATAATGATTAAGGCTTTGATTGGGCCACGTCAGTAGAATACTGAATCCTCATCCCCTTGATGGGCAGGGACTCACAGAAAAACCGCACCACAGAGAAGGGAGGTTAGATTTTTAATGCTGGAGCCCTGAGAAGTAAATACACAGAGAAGCAGATATGTGAGGAAAGAGAGAAGGCTCCATTAGACACAGCAGAGGCCCCAGGAAGAGAGACAAGCC
>JAQZBX010061134.1:0-17163 GCA_029593785.1 Cabassous unicinctus
TATTTGGCTATTTTTTTTTTTTTTCTTACCGGGAGGTTCCAGGGATTGAACCCAGGTCCTTCCATATGGGAGACAGATGCCCAACCATTTGAGCCACATCCACCCCCCCCTCTTGTATTTGGCTATTTTAATGGCTTCATTTTTGAGGAAGCTTTGGATCACAGAAGAGTTACAACTGGAGCAGGGGAGAATCATTGGTGTGGGGTGTCAGTGATGGGGGATACATGGGAGGAAGTTCACCTGGGCATACATATAAGGTATATAAATATGTTCAAATATCACAGGGCCTTGTCATAATGGGTGGGGACTCACACAATAAGTGAGAGAATATTGAATTCCCATCCTGGGGAGCTCTGCCACATTCTCTAGTGGAACAGCAATAGTCCCCCAAGTACAGGGGCAATGATTGGCGAAGGAGGATGATCCATTGATGGGCCCTTGATATTCATGACTATGCTTATGAGACTTTGCTCTTGAAATTGAAACTTAGCCTAGTGTTGTGGGCGCCTAAGAGTTGCCTCCTGAGAGCCTCCTTGTTGCTCAAAAGTGGCCTCTCTCTAAGCCAAACTCGGTATATAAATGTATTACCTTCCCCCCAGTGTGGGACGTGACTCCTGGGGATGAGCCTCCCTGGCACCGAGGGATTACTACCAAGCACCAACTAGCAATGCAACTGGGAAAAGACCTCAAATAAATGGGGGGACAGGTAAAGACAAATGAGTTTATATGGCTAAGAGACTTCAAAGTGAATTGGGAGGTCATCCCAGAGGTAACGCTTATGCATATCTCAGCAGGATCTCATAGACTGCCAAAGTGGATACTACTCTAAATAGTGGGGCTCCTGAGGGTTCTGAAGACACCCAGATCCTATGGTCAGGGCAGATAGCTCTGGAGTTTGGTGCCTTGCCAGTGGGCCCTGCTTTGGGGTTTGTGCTCCTGAGAGTGACAGAGATGGACTCAATTATGGCTTCCCTACACATGGCTCATCTGTCCCTTCTATTTAAACCTATACTTGGTGCTGGAGTTTGTAGATGTACATCCAGAGATGAGTCTTTTGGCTGCCCATGTGCCGGCTGGGCCCAGAACCTCAGTGGAGTTGCAACACCTACTCTCCAGTTCATTGAACTCACCCAGGACAACTAAGAAGGAGTTGAGGATTGACAACCACCATACCAAGGAAACAAGACAGCCAACAACTGCAAGCAAGAGTCCCATCCATCAGCTGTATGGAATCAAAGCCCCCTCTCAATTACAGGGGGAGTGGACATCACCATCCCAGAATCCTCAGGATTGGGGAATGAACTATGGACTAGAGTGGACTTACTGGTATTCTGCTATAGACATATTGTGATTCTAGCATTGGAAGAAATTACAGCATTGATGTGGAGGCAGTGACCACTGGAGGCTCTGGGGGCAGGGAGATGGAAAAACAGTTGTAATACGGGGGCTTTTTCGGGACTTGGGAATCATTCTGAATGACATTGCAATGACAGATATAGGCCATTTTATATCATCACATAACATGCAGAACTGTGTGGGAGAGAGTGTAGACTACAATATGAACTATGGTCCATGCTCAGTGGCAAAGCCCCAGGATGCATTTATCAATTGCAATGAATTTTTTTTTTTGAATCAATTGCAATGAAGGATGTTTATGTGGGAGGGTGTGGGAGGTGTGGGGAGTGGGGTATATAGGAATCCCTATATTTTTTGTGTTACATGTATGTAATTTAAGTACCTTTAAAAAAAATTTTTTTAAATAAAAAATATCATACAGTTGTGACATCATTTTAGATCAACATTTATCAATGTGGATAAATCTCAAAAACAATACTGAGGTATAAAGCAAGTTGCAGGAGTTTATGCATAGTTTATTATATGACTTTATATTTTGATGTACATGAAATACTTTATAATTGTTTATAGGTCACAATATAGAATGATAATCTTCACTATGAGTATCAGGAGGAAACAACTGGTATATTCAGTGTCCCAAAGAAGCTATTTTAAGCACAGGATTGGCAAAAAGTCAAGGATGGTTCTTATGTATACCAAAATTTCTTGAGAGGGAATTTACATTGGATGTGGTTATCCATTTAAAAACAAAACAACCAGGCCATAAAGCATAAGTTACTTCCCTCACCAAAGTCTGTCACCACGTGTTGGAGCAAGATGGCTGCTGACATCTGCAAGAGTTTGGGCTTCCTGGATTCTTCTATTTCCAGGGATCATTTCTCTCCAGGCTCAGGTGCTCTACTTTCTCCACAAGGCTAGCTGTAGAATATCAGGCAAATTGCTCATCTCTCTTTCCTGGGCTTCTGCTGTGTCTAATTGATCCTTCTCTGCTCCTCTGTGTCCTTACTTCCCAGGCTCAGGCATCCAAAACTCCAAACTTGTATATCTGCAGTGCAGTTTCTCTGTGAGTCCCCACCCACCAAGGAGGCAGGGATGTGACAGCATATGGATGTGACCCAAACAAAGTCTTAATCATTATTTAATCAAGTAAAAGTGAAACCTCTGGATCCAATATAATTTAATATGCCTGGAGTGACAGACCAGTTTACAAACATAATCCAATATCTATTTTTGGATTTCATATGTGATATCAAACTGGTACAGATTTTATTTCAGATAGCTGGATTTCTATAAGACAACATGATATTGAAATTATACTCAGTATTTTGTTTCTGAAAATGTTTTTCAAAAGGGTTCTTGAATATAGATTTAATTTTCACTCTTATCAAAGATGTGTTTGTTCCAATAACCATATGAGTTCTCTTTGCATAATTAATTAAAAAATGATGTACTGAAAAAAAAAACAACAACAACAAAACAGAATCCTGATCTCTTTTCCCAAAAACAATGGGGTTTAATATCATTAAAAACAAGCACATAATGAATGAGCCTCCAACATATTCCTTTAAATCTGCAAAACAATCTTGCCCAATAAACAATAAGAGGGAGTAAGCCCAAGATTGGAGGTGGAAATGTGCAGTGAATTACAGCTTTTCCTAGCATATTTAACCTATAGAACTTAATCTTGAAGTATTAGAGAAAAAGCAAGAGAAAGGAAAGATTTCATTTAGGCTAAGTGGAGGAAGGCTAAGTGGAATTGCCAGATTTCTCAAATTAAAAATACAGGATGTCCAGTTAAGTTTAAATGTCAAATAAACAACAAATAATTTCTTTGTGTAAGTGTGTCCTAATATAAAGGCACCCTCAATACTCAGAAATTCACTCTAAGCACAGGTATTTCTATTAGAAAGTAACATGGAGCAGCAAAGATACAGGAAAAAAGAAAAGGCAAAACAGGGCATGGTTGTCTAACAGACAAGAGTTTGACTTGCACCTCCCTAGTTATGTGACTCCAAGCCAAGTACTTAACTTCTCTGAGCTCTGTGTTTTGGATTGAATTATGTCTTCCACAAAGACATGTTCAAGTCTTAACCCTCAGGCTTGTGGATGTGAACTCATTTGAAAATAGGATCTTTGATGATCCTATTAGGATGAGGCCAAACTGAATCAGGGTGGGCCTTAATCCAATACAATGCAGTCCTTATAAACCAAGGAAATTGGACACAGTAGGACTAAGAGACAGGACAGATGGTCATGTGATGGAAGTAGAAATTGAGTTATACCACCAAGCCACCACCAGAACCCTACAGGCATTGGAGAAAGCATGATCCTGACCACACCTTGATTTTGGAGTTCTAGGCTCTCATTTTGTGAGAATGTGAATCCTGTTGTCTAAGCCAACCACTCTTTGGTATTTGTATAGAAGCCCTTGCAAGCCAAGACACTCCATTTCCTCATCTGAAATAAGGATAACAATACCTCTCTTACAAGAGTAACTGAAATAGCATGTGTAAGAACCTGGCTCATAGTAGTTGCTCAATAAATAACATAAAAATCAATAATTATTAGATGCTTAATATACCAGTCCCTCTGCTAGGTATTGGGACTAGAAAGATGATTTCATACCAAAGGAGCTCATTTTTGTATATGTAGAAGACATTTACAAACTACATAAGCAATCACAACACAACATGGGTTCTTGTGTAATAGAGCTGCATGCAAAAGATGTAGTCAACCACTTACTCAGAAATCGTCAGTAGCTCTCCATTCCTTTTATGTCAAATACAACCTTCTATCTAAGGGTCTCCATGCTCTAGCCCTGAAATATCTTTGCAGCTTCCTCTGCATGTGTACTCTACTCTTTAGCCCATGCTAAAGAGAGCCCACCAGGCTCTCTCTTTACCCACTTGTCAAAATTCAGCTCAACTTTTGAACTCTAATGCAAAACAAACCTCCATCATGATGTCTTTTCCATTCCCCTCAGTCAGAATTGGTGTCTCCTTTCTTTATTCTACCAACTAAAGTGACTTAGATCACTGTTGTGTAATCTAAACATAACCTTTAGATCAGGGCTTCTTAACTAGGGGTCCGTGAGCTTCAATTTAAATTCAAAACAACATTATTCTTGTGGGGGCGTGTTGGAGCAGGTATGATATGCTTATTAAATAATACACAGTGTAGTGTGGACTTAGTAAGGGCTCCATGGTTTTTCACCTGACTGGCAAAGGGGTCCGTGGAACAAAAAGGTGAAGAACCCCTGCTCTAGATTGTAGTTACTCCTGTATCA
Source organism: Cabassous unicinctus (assembly GCA_029593785.1). NCBI lineage: Eukaryota > Metazoa > Chordata > Mammalia > Cingulata > Chlamyphoridae > Cabassous > Cabassous unicinctus. Next base: position 4,643 of record JAQZBX010061134.1, read on the forward strand.
GTCTATCTCTCGCACCAGACTGTTGTAGACAGGAACACATATTATTCATTTCTGTATTCCATGCACACAGGATATGGCAGGTGTTCAATAAACACTTGTGTTGCCTTTACAAATGGTAGTAGGCTGTTATTTCTATGAGTGAAAATAAATAATCATGATAATAAAACCCTTTCTCAGACAAGTCGCTGAAGGTTAGGTTTCAGATTCACTTGAGACATGAACACATGGCATGCACTTTTTGTATTAAGTGACCTAGAATTGGCAATACAACATTTACTAGTGCAGGTTTAAAGAGAGCCAGTACATATTGTGTGAACTAAAACAAAAAGCAAGGGGCAGAACAATGTGTCAAATGCAATCTTGTTTTTGTTAAAATATTGTTATCATCATCAGCATTATTATTATTATTACATAAATTAGGTTGTGTTGAGAATAAAAAAACTTAAAAAAATGCCAAATTATTAATTCTGGAGTGGATTTGTGGAAAATTTACTCCTTCTAAGTTATAGACCTCTGCAGTCTTTGAATGTTTTTACAATGAACATGTAATGGTTTTGTAAACAGAAAAATATTAAGGTTCTTAAAAAATAAATCAATTAACAAACCTAAGAAGTTATGTCATCAAAATCATTTGCCCGTTACTGTTATCATGTTAAAATTTTTAATTTTGTTTAATATAAAAATAAGACTTTTCCTAAAATAAGTGGTAGTAATTCAATTTTAAAGTTGAAAAAACAAAACAAAACAAAAACAAAAAAAAAACACACGCATACTTCCCCTGCTTTTCTTCTCTTCTGTATTTGATACCCAAAGGAAAAACCAGCCTTGTATCATGGCATTAGGTATCATATAGAAGCCCCAAAATAGTCAAAAATACTTCTTAAGATTTTTTTTCCTGTCCTCATTCTTCTCACATACATAGACACTTCGCTAAACACTTCATTTTTTGCCTGATCCCCTTCCATGTTATTGAAAAAAGTTCTCTATTACTGCACGTAAGAGTCAAGAGGAAACCCAGTCAGGTACAGGATGATTTAACAGCGTGGTAGGGGAAGCAGCCATGTCAATATTTTCCTGCCTTCCTTGGGAAGGTTAAAGAGAACTTAATTCAGCCTGAATCATGTAAATATCCTGAGAGGAAGCCCTTTTTCACATGTGCACTACTGAACAGAACTGATGTGAGGGAGCAAACTGTTGTCTCAAAACAAAAGCACATGATTGTTTTGTAAAGTCACAACTTCTCTAATAATAATAATAAAAACAAAAGCATATCTTCTGTGAATAAGTTTATGACTGTTCATGGCAGAGGGCGGGCCACAAGCTGGAAGAGTGGGGAATGAACATGTTTTCTGTGCTGGCAAGGAATTAAAAATAGCCCCAGAACCGCCATTCATCAAATATTCTTTCCAATACTTATTGCATTGCTGAGAAAGTAAAACGGAAGCATATCTCACCTCAATGTCCTTGAATATTTGGTGTTTAATTTTATTTTGGGAATCTCTTAATCGTGGGACCGCTGTGAACAAAGAGCCTCCCGCTTCTGGCTCTCTGGGAGAGGATTAAAGGGCAGGTGAATTCAAACAAGAACTGAGAAGAGCAGCGATCTTCATTCCTGTTTAGGATTAGGGAGGATCAGCATTACAAAAATATATGTTCCTTTCTACCAATGCCAGGGGAATAAGTAGAATAGAGATACATACTCTCTACTTTACTTCAGAAGTATTATAGTATCTCTAGGTGGTGATTTTAGTCTTCACAACATGATTCTTTTACTGGCTATTCCTCTTGTTCAATATTCCCTTCTTTTTTTCATGCATTCATCAGTTTATCCAATGAATATGTATTAAATGCTCACTATGTCCAAAACGCTGCTAAGTATTTATCATGATACCCTTTCACAGATGCTTGACACCCAGGAATACTGTTTATAGTTTTCTACTTCTACTCGTACAAAGGGACAAATGGACATTACTCCCTCCTTGCATTCAGGCTGCCAGCTCTCACTTCTGTCTGCATTGGGCCAGGCTCTGGAGACCATTAATCTTTAATTGGTTACCTCTAATCTGCATGAACTGATTCAATAGGAATTAGGACTATGTGTGGATTAGGAGTCAATAAGTTTTAAATCACACTTTGAGGACCTCTCCTACAGGAAAAAAAATAAAAATAAAACTTTAATGCAGTTGTTCACAAACGTATTGTATGTTGGAATCATCTGGAAGGATTTTAAAAATCCAGATGCCCAGGCTGTGTCCATACCAAATAAATCAGAATCTCTGGGAGTGAGACCAGGCATAAGTATTGTTTTACCTGACTCCAAGTGATTCCAATGTGTGGCCAAGGTTGAGAACAAATGCTTTAGTAAACCTTGTGGAAATTCTATCCTTGCCCCTGAAGCATTTTTCCCTTATTTCCTAGTTTTTGGGAGCTATATTTCTGACAGCTGGGATCTCTGGAAATCTCACTCCATGATCAATGGCTGTCATTTTTTTAAAAGATCATAGCTACTTAGAAGTAATATTAGAACTTAGAGTGAACTACCTTTCTAGGATAGTAACTGCCCAACATCAAGATCTGTCTTTCCACAACAAACGGTAGAAATCTCAGAGACTATAAGGGAAATTCGAAAGCAATTACAGAACTCTTATCTACTAATCTCCAAGCACCTGTCTGATAGTAAAAGTGGCAGCAACTGCATTATATTCAGAAACAAAGCTGGCCTCCCTAAGAGTTCCCTTTCTTCATCTCCTTCTCTCCTTCCCTAGACTTTTGTCACACTAAAAAGGCATACCAAGAGAGCAGGAAAGCTTCAAATAACTGTTGAATGCTTATATTTTAAAGGTTACATAGAATATGTGGAAGAAGCAGTTTAGAAATTCTTAAGCGGTTAATTTGCCCTTTTATGAACTTAGATTTATTTCTTAGGGCCCTTACTTTAAATAGCCAAATTTTTATACCTAAGTCAAATATTATAACCCCTTAATACATTACAGCCAAAAATTACCTAATGTAACCAACTCATTTTTACAGGTGAAAGAATAGTTTGTGAGGAAGGGGAACATTTAAAATTACACAAAATAATCACATGGGTGAAGGGTGAAGGCAATTTTGGTAGCAGTTGAGGTCTATAAAAATTATAGAAACCCCAGTAAAATATATTGCGTAAAATGTTGGTTTGCGCACATTTGACTATTTTTATAACTCTATCCCAATTCTCACTATCAAACAACCAAGCTTATCATTTTCAGATGATTCCAGTGCTTCATTTGGATTTTTTAAATTATAAAATATTTAACAAAATAAAACAAAAACACATATACCTACCATCTAGCACAAGAAATAAAGCATTACAAACACAATTAAATCTCTCTATAGCCACCCTCCCATCACGAATCCCATTTCCCTCTTTCTGTCTCATAAAGGAAATGTCTACCTTGATTTGGGGATTTTTTCATTTTCCTCAATACTTTTATTCTATGTGCTTAGGCTAAAAACAATATGTAATATTATTCCTCACGTTTTAAGCTACACAAATGGAATCAGGTGTTATATATAATTCTACAACTTGCTTCTTATCTTTCACCATAATGTTTGTGAGGCTCGTCTATGTTGATATGTGTACTAGTTTATTCATTTTTGCTTCTGTAGAGTATTCTATTATGAATTTGATCAATATTTCATATTTTTATTGGTTTGCGTTGTTATCCATTTGTATATTTACCTATTCATGTCTTCCTTTTTCTTTTTTGCTTTAATAACAATGCTGCATTGCATTTTCATACTCATGTAGTCAAATATTCCATAAACACACACACATATACACACACACAGGACTGGAATTACTGAGCCATAAGGTATAAGCAACTTCAACTCCACTAAATATTATTAAATTGATCTCCAAAGTAGTTATGCCATAAATTTATACTTCCACAAGCACTGAATGAAAGTTTCTAATTTTAATTTTCTTGAAGTGCTCTAGAAATTCTCTTTTGTAAGACCTAGCCACAGAATCTCTTAAATGAGAATCATAATGAATGGCATAAGTTACTTGATGCTCCATTTCTAAAGGTGGATCTTAGACTCTCTGAGCAACCTTTAAAGAAAGATCATTTGAATAGATATGATTGGAATTGGATATTTTAAAAATTCCAAAAGCATTTTACAAAGAGATAAGATATAAATTTAATGATAGTAATTGTGTCCATAGGGATAGCCTTTATAGAAAACGTTTGGTGATAGATCGTGACTAAGGCAAATAAGTACAGTATTAAAAGAATACCCCATCTGTACACTAGACATTAAAGTTAATGATTGGGGAAAAAAAACAAATGCACATCTGGGTTTTTTAGGGGGGTGGTGGGGGTGGTGGTGGCAGAGGATTGTTTTTGTTTTGCTTTTTAGCCAGAGAAGAGAGGGATAAAATTACCCATGTATGAAAGTCAAAGAATTGTCTGGCTGAGCAGCCTTGGATTTCAAGTCTGATAAGCATCTAGCCAGACTATGAAAGTTAAAAGTTAAGAGCATGTTTCATTCTTTCCAATTAAAATTGTTGTGTGTTTCTGTAAATTGGCAATTGTTCAAGTCACAATGCAAAGCCAGCCCTCGGGTTCATGGGGGAGTGTATCAGCCAGGGTTCTCCAGAGAAACAGATCCAACAGGATGTATGTGTGCATGTATATTCATGATTTATCATAAGGAATTGATTCACATGATCGTGGAGGCTGACAAATCCAGGCCAGAGGCTAGAAGTTCCGGTGAGAGTAGTGTTGAATTCTTGAGTCTGAATTCCTTAAGCTGGAAACTCAGGACAGTGGTGAGTCTGTAGTCTGGGGGCAGAATTCCTCTGATCCCTGGAGCCCTCAGTTCTGCTGTTAAGACCTTCAGCTGATTGACTGAGGCCCACCCATACTAGGGAGGATAATATCCTTTATTTAAAGCCAACTGATTGTTGTTAATTGCAATTAGAAAATACCTTCACAGTAATACTGCCAGTGTTTGACCAAACAACTGGCCACAATAACCCAGTCAAGGTGCCACATAAAACTAACTGTTACTGAGAGAAAGATCAATCTCTTTATTCCTTCACCCTCATTTTAAAAATTATATTTGTAGAGAAACTTCTCTGTACTTGGTATTTGTTCCACACACAGTGGTAGGCTTAAGGAAATCTCTGTGTGTGCAGACGTTTCTATTAACAAGCACAAACAACATAGTTTTCTTACATACTGATCTCTACAATGGTGGCTCTGTGTCCTGAGGTATCTCCTTAGCAGCGTGTTGATGCTGCCATTTGACTGACTGAAGGAGAGAAACAGAATGAAAAGCTCTGGAAACCAAAAGACACAGCCATGTTGGGGTTTATGAAAGCCATCCTCCAAGATGGTCCCCAATGATTCTTGTCTTTTGGTATTCATGGCCTTTTGTAGTCCCCTCTTATGTTGAATAGGATTCACCTGAGTAAAAAATAGTAAATAAAAAAGTAAAGGTGTGTGACTTCTGAGGGTAGGTTATCCAAGACATTACAGCTTCTGCCTTGCTCTCTTGGATCACTTGTCATTTCATGAAAACACTCAGACAGCCCTATGGAGAGCCCATGGGACAAGGAAGAGAGCCCTCTTATCAACAGCCAATCCCTACTTACCAGTCACATGAGTGAGACTCCATGGAAGTGTATCCTCCAGCCCCAGATGACTTGCAGCTCTGGCTGGCTGACATTTTGATTGCAATCTCATGAGAGTCTCTGAGCCAGAACCACTCATCTAACTTGTCCTGGATTCCTGAGGCATAGAAACTGTGTGAGATAATACACGCTTATGGTTGTTTTCAGCTGCTACATTTTGGAGTAATTTGTTATACGGCAATCAATAACTAATACAGGATTGGAAAAAGGGAATAAGAGCAACTCTCTTTCTCCCTTTCTCCAAGCAATGCTGGATTTTTCTCTTTCTATTTAAAGAATTATAACAATCTTCCAGAGGGAAAAGCATCTAAGACACTAGCCCTAGGAGAAACCTAATATAGTAAAAAGAAAAATATTCATACAAAGTGAGTTTGTTCATTCATTTACTCATGTATCCAACAAATATTTATTTATATTTGGTATCATATATTAGACACTGTACTAAGTTCAAGGTGCTACAACAGTGAACAAGATAGCCATGAATCCTGCTTCGTGGAACTTACATTATAATGAGCACTAAGAGCAGTAAGCAAATAAATAAAGAATTTAAATTCTTACAAATGCATGAGTCCATTGAATGAAGTATTGTGATATGGAATGAGGGAGAAGAACTTACTTTAAATAGTGTGATAGCCAAGGCCTCTCTGAAGAGATGGCACGTAAGCCAAGACTTGAAGGATGGGGAGAAACCAGTCCCTGAAAGAAAGGTAGGAAAGGCATTCCAGGAAGAAAGAATAGCATGTCCAAAGGCACTGATGTACAGAGGTGCAATGAAGGAACTGACAAAGGCCAAGATGACCAGAGTCCAGTGTTTGAGGGGGAGAGTGGCATGAGATGAGGCAGGAGCTCATCCATTTTTCTTCAACAGCATAGGAACAAAAAGATCATTGTGAGCAAGAAGATATAAAATATTTCCCCACACAAACAAGGCCTGCTTTAGACAGTTCCTCTCCTTCACATCTAAAAAAGTGCTTACAATTTGAGGGGAAAAAATGGGATCAAACTGAACATCAAACTTGAGGGCCCATAACCTTCTACCCCATGCTCCTCCAAGCCCCAACCATCAACTCTTTCTCCCTGTGCCGGGATACCTTGAGTTTCCAGTCTTGCATTATCAATCCATTGCCCTACACATGGTCTCTAATATACCTATGATGGCAAGACCAGTCTTGAAGCTGGAAAAACATGCAAAAATATGTATATACCTCAAAAGGCTCAACTTGAGGTAAAACCTAAAATATAGTGGATTTAACTATTACCGGAGACCTAGAAAGGTTTAGTTGGAAAGTTTCTGGCGTTTCTCAAGAGATCACGTGAAGGCTTTAGAGTTTGAAGACCAAGTTTTCTGAGTGTTCAAACTTAAAATTCTGTCTCTGTGTAAGACCTTTCAGATTCTGTTTGCTGAGGAAAGAGACTGTGAAATGCAAAGCCTGGAAGTCACACTGTAACACTGCAGGCTGGTCAGGTGTTAGGGGACCTCGTGCTATTTATTTAGCCTTGTTTGCAATGCCCTTTTCAATCCCAAATACATTCTTGCCTCTAGAAGATTAGTGAAATGGGACTTGTGAGATATACAGTCCATTTCCACAAACAGTAATCTAATTCTTCCTTGACACATTCCAGGGAAGACAAAAAAGCAAGTTTATTGCTGGTATACAGGCTTCGTGCCTGGAAGCTACAAGAATCCAAATTGCCTAAAGGGCACCAGGGGAGGGTTTTTTAATATATACAGTACGGACGTGTCAGAAGAAGCATCTTGTGAGGTGTTTAATCCGTACATTTGAAAGACTATGGCACGAACAGCCCCATGGCCTCACTTCCAGGGCAGCCAATGTTTTCATTCTGTAAAGAATCCCACTTGATAAGAATCAATATGTGTGTTTGGCCTTGACTACAAATCTTTCATTAGAAGTTGAGAAAAGGGACTGTTGTCACTCCATGTTGCCTTCTTCCTGGCTTTTGTGGTCTCAACTTCCTCCATGTCAGAAAAACCCATGATTATTTAATACAAAAGAATGTCAGGAAAATCCAAAGGCTGGAGACCTCAAGTTGAAATTAATAATTGAAGAGGAACAGGTGCTGGTAGACCGGTGCTGGTCTACAGCAGGACGAGCGTGCGCTTTGTGCTGACCCTCCTCTAGAACTCCTCCAAACACAGGGGCTGAGGCTGCTGGTCCCTGGAGGATGCCTAATGTGCCGCAGCGCGGCCTCCTGGAGACACGGATACTTTCCTGGCCCGAATTAGAAAATCTTGACCAGGACGAGAAGGAGCAAATGCACTGTCAGCCATGGTCTATTCTTGTCCCTGCAGTTGTTGTCCACCCTCAAAATGCAGACAGCCACAGGCAGACTATCTGAAGCCCCTAAAGCAGGCTTGAAAACAGGGTCCCTCTGTCCCTTTAATGCCATCCAGTTTATTTTGGAGGGTGGTATTACTTCTTTTCCTTATTGAACTTTTTATTAGAGTATTACAAACATTCTGAAAAGGGTACACATCTTAAGCTTGACGAACGATCACGCAGTGAATATATTCATGCAGCCTCCAGCCCCTACCCTCCCTATCACTACCTTTCCACCTTCACAGAGGTACATACTATCCTGTCTTCTAAGGCATCAGTTTTGCTTGGGTTTGAACATTTTAGTAATGGAATCATACAGTATATACTGTTTTAGATCTGTGTTATTTAACACAACAGTCTGTGAGACTGATCCACAGTCTCACAGAGTACACCAATAGTTTATTCATTCTCATTGCTGTGTAGTATATCCCATCGTATAATATGTGATGATTTATTCCTCTCTTCTACTGTTGATGGACAATTGAGTTGTTTTACTTTGGAGCTACAATGAGTAATGCCTCTATGGATGGTTTTATATACCTTTGTGGACATTTGTAAATATTTCTGTAGGGTATAATGCCTAGGAGTAGAATTACTGACTCCTACAATATGCACATGTTTAGTACAGTATTTCTTCTTAATCTGTTGATCCTGGAAGATACTACTTTATTTCCCAGAAAAACATCAGCTCCCAAAAGTCTGTTTTGCAGGGTTTTTTGTTGTTTTTGTTTTGTTCTGTTTTGTTTGGTTTTGTTTTGTTTTGAGCTATGCTGAATAATGTAGAATGACAGTAGATTAACGGGCAACCATTGACCTTGAACATGTGTGCTCATGGCTTTCCTTCTCAGGATGTAACCAAGAAGGATTCCTGGCCAAGTGTTTGACCAATCAGTGAATGTTGTCTTGCTGCCACGGCCCCTTTCCTTGAAGTGGCACCTGCATCGTGTGCCCTTCCATGCCACCAACTGGGATTTTCTGTCCCTTTCATAATCCTCTCTTGCCAGAACTACATTTTATAGTATCAGAATTACACAATGAAGCAAGCTCTGAGCAATTTTAATCACTATAAATGTCCTTCCTTGAGACACCCTACACTTCTACCTCCAAGGAAAGCAGCATGTCAACCACGTAAAGGATCATGCTGACTCCACTCCACACTACACACCATCTCCCTTGTAAGACAAGATTCTAGAGCACTGGTCCTGACTTGGCCCTCGATGTGGCATGACCTCTAACAAGGTAACTCTAAGAGCAAAATTGGAAAAATAATACTGGTCTGCTACTTACACAGCATTGGATTTATTGAGTGTTAAGAAAAAAACTCTGGTTAAAACTTAGTGATGAAAGGCATGTAAATATCAAAAAATCACCTTTACTATCCAGTTTCAGGCCTTTAGCAAGTTTGCACTTAAACACCCATCTATTCTTAAGAGGAAACAGTTTACAGCATTTCAGAACACTTTTGGAGGATCTCATAATCCCCAATTAGTAAGTTATTTATTTTAACTGAAAATCCTTTCACTCATCCCTGTGAGTCTCATATTAAGGTGAGACTATTTTCTAAGAGTCATCTGTAAGCCAACAACTATTTCCTTGATAAAGATACTTTACATAATTAAAGTTGCTTTTAAGCTGTTTTTCCTTCATTGGACTAAATAATGCCAAATCCTTTATCTTTTCAGAATGGGTTCTAACAGTCAGTTCTCTGCTCCCTGTCATTCTGCTCATCTAGCTATCTAAGTTTTCCTTGATTTCAAATTTTGAACCTCCAAACTGTCATGGGTCAATTAATTGTAAGTGGCCAACACCAAACCCCATAACAGTCATACTGTTCATCCATTCAACAAATATATTTTTATTTGGGACTCACTAAATCTTTGTTGGGAGCTGGAGATTTAGTGGTGAACCAGATGGATGAATCCCTGATCTCATGGCACTCACTTCCTAAACAAATTAGAAAACAAATATTTTTTTAAACTGTGCTAGTACCAAGTGCTATGAGGAAAAGAGCGCCTTATACTGGGATAAAGAATGACCTGGGTGGGGGCAGCTTAAGGTAGTGTAATTGGTTATGAAAAGGTGTGTGGGAAAAGTGACCTTGGCAAAGGCTACAACAACAACAAGGTCCTGAGAGGGACAGTCAGTGTGCCTGGAGCATATCAGCAGGGGACAGGGACTATGAGAGGAGCTTGGAGAGGCAGGTGGATGCCAGGTCAAATCCTTGTTGGCCACGGCTTGGAGTTCATACTGTAAGTTCCATGTGTGATGATGCCATTAATGAATGATCACAAATAGGAGTTTTCCTCTGGGTAATGAATACCAGGCTTGTGATCACTTAGTGATTGTGAACTCTATTCAGATTCGTGGTCCCCAGTTCTCCCAAGAGCTCGCTGTCATTGGGATTGCTAGCCTCCCAATAGTTCTTTTCCTTCCTCAAGCCCCTCTTCTTCTGAAATACAACCTTCAATTGGATCATTTATCCAAGCCAAAATTTAATTCTATTGTAACTGAATAGCTGAGGCACATTCTCCCTATTTTTTCACATGTAATTATCCTTCCCTTAACCAATAGGAAGAAGTAAAGAGTTTAGACTTTAGACTGCAACAAAACTGGATTCTGTATCTGTTTTTGGCACTGTGTAACTAGCATGTTACTTTATCTATCTGAGAGTTTGATCTGTAAAGTGGAAATGACAATACCTACCTACCTGAGGGATGTTGTGAGGAGTTAAAGGAGATAATACACATTAAACCACAATAAATGGTCATTAGTAATAATGATGCTTTTCAAAAACCAAAAACCATAGAACTTGTCAGTTAAAAGAGACTTTGGATATTACATCATCTTGCATTTAAGCCTCTCTGAAGCTGAAAGAATTGCTGATGCACATAGCTAGTTAGTAGCAAACCACATCTCCTTAGTCAATATTTTAATACAGGAATAATTCAACCATTTACCACTTGCTTTGGCTTTGAGGTTGAGCTTTATGAACTACATAATCACTCTCTGAATCAATCACAAATGCAGTCTGACTCCAGGTGGGGCAAACTGAGATTGGAAGAGTGTTGTTTAATAAATGCTACTTATTAGAGCTTGGCAGATTCAGAACCATGAACTCTATTTTTTACTCAATTTGTTAAGGAAAAAATCAATAAGAAGATGTGATTTCCCTATAGATCTTATCCACCAAATGTAGATTGTGATATGTAGACAGGGCTCCGAGAAGGAAGTAAATTGCAGGTGACAGAAGAGATTTGGGAAACAAATTAGTGGACGTATTGGATGTGTCAACTAAGGGCTAAAATCTAGCAGGAGGAGCTGTGGAATAGAATGATGCAGGATGGAATGGTGCAGGATGGAATGATTCAGGATGGAATGATGTGAAACCTGTTTACTCTGCGTGCTTGTCATGGGGAAAGTAGTTTTCAAGCAGTTATCATATAAACATGAACTGAGCTATATAAGTGTCAGGGAAAAAATCCCAAGCTGTAAGTGAAAAGTTTAACAATCCGACTTTTACATGGGCTTTGCATATGGTTGTGCTTATGTACTTCTTACTGTGGGCCTTTAAAATTATTTAATTTTTTATTTATTATATAAGCAAATCATAGTCAGAGAAAAAATACAAAATACAGATAAGCAAAAAGGAAAATTTTCCCTAATTCCACTACTCAGAGATAACTACTAACAGCTTTGTGCTTATAAGCACACATTAATTCTCACACCAAATGAATTTTAACTTTTAAATCTAATATTGTACCCCATTATACCAAAAGTTGATCAACACAAATGAAAAAGACATTTCATATCATGAGTTCCAACATTTTGCAATTATTGTGCACTATGTACTTTACCTCCTTTTTCAGAACGTGTGAAAGGGTTATGACAACTGATTTGATTCTAATTTAGGAAGTCTTTGTTAAACACTTTTAATGACCCCAAATTTTGAGGTAATACAAAGTAATAAGAGTCTATACTTTTGAGGAATTATACCTACAAGGAACACAATTTTAAAAATCATTTATTGGACAAAATGCTTGGTAGGAGTCAAGAAATACATATTGAATTTCTGGTGCTGGCAAGTTCAGTGTCCTTCTTCAATGTCTTCTCTACAAAGTGGGAATAATATCTCCTGCCTCCTCCTTTCTTCATGGGCATTTTATAGAGACAGGTAAAATCTATTACGCACTTTGCACTCTCAAGATTTTTTTAAAGTTTGCTATCACCCTCTGTGGCAGTTTGCAATTATTTATGAATTCCAAAAAGAGAGATTATGTTTGTAAACTGGTCTGTTCCTCTGGGTGTGATACCCTTTGATTTTATTAAGCACAAAGGTTTTACGTTTTCTTGATTAAATCAGATTTAGGGCTTTGATTCAACCACATCAGTAAGGTGTGACTCAAGGTTGAGACCTCGCCCCCTTGGAGGGCTGATAGAAACAGACATTCACTCAAGAAGACACAGAGAAGAAGATACAGAAGAGGAGAGAACTTGATCATTTC